>APFE031195978.1:143102-277623 GCA_000404065.3 Pinus taeda | reverse complement strand
ATTTTACAAGGTTTATCATCACCCAAACGAACTTGTCCAAAATCTCCTTGAACATAGTCATGAAAGTATTTCTTATTAGGTGTGGCACGAAATGAGGCCCTTGAATCTACCACCCAGGAATCAGTAATATTTTCGAAAGAAAGAATCAAAGCATCTTGTAACACCTCACCTATCACATTTGCTTCATGATTTGTTTCTTGCTGTGCATCTCCTTCTTTTCCTTTCTGAGGTCTACAGCCTTTCTTTAGGTATCCTTTCTTTCCGCATTTCCAGTACACTATCCCCGATGTAGACTTGGATCTGCCTTTCCTTGATTTACTGCAATATCCAGAGCTCTTTCCTCTTTCCATTTTTCTTCCCCTAGACTCTGCACTCAAAGCATTACCCATTGTCTCACCAGAGCTTTTTCGTCACATTTCCTCGCTAAGGATAGCGCCGACAACATCATCAAACTTTAAAGTACTAGATCCAGACACAAAGTTACTAATGGCCATTACTAAACCATTCCAACTTTCTGATAATGAGCACAAGAATAACATAACTCTATCATCAAAGTTTACCTCTACAGAGCATAAGTGACTTGTAATAGTATTAAAATCATTTAAATGGTCTGCAACAGATCCACCTTCCGACATCTTCATATTAAATAACCGTTTCATAAGAAATACCTTGTTTGAGGCCGAGGGTTTTTCATATAGTTTCTCCAACACCTTAATCAAACCCTTTGTCGTTGTTTCCTTCGAAATGTTGAAGGCGACTGACACTGCGAAGCACAACCGTATTGTTCTGAGTGCCTTTCTATCGAGAAGGTTCCATTCTTCATCTGTCATACCCGTCGGCATCTTTTCTTTTTCGCCCAATGGTAGGTATAGATATTTCTGATACAGATAATATTACATATGCATCTTCCATAGCGAGAAGTTTTGGATGTTAAATTTCTCGACCCTAAACTTACCATCTTCCACCATTGCTCCCACTCAAACGAGGAACCCTTCTTTCCTACAAGTTTATCAGCCAAATAGACCTTCGGCTCTGATACCGGTTGTTAAGAAATTTACTGCATAACATAAATAATTACTGAGAAGAATAAATATAAAAATAACAGCAACAACCATAAACACATAAACACAAATGTTTATCCAGGAAAACCCCAAATCCGGGGAAAAACCCAACCTAATAAGATCTTATTAGCATTGGCCAAAAGCCAGGCCAATCCGACCAAGTGAGCCTTCACCGCTCACCTCTAGGCTTTGCATTACAATGAAGTCTTCCCAACCTTTTATAGGCTCCATTACATGCAATACCATAGGCAAAAAACAATGGGTGCACAATACCATGTGCCCCAAAACTATCACTGTTTAACCTAGTCAACTTTGACTCTATCCCGAGTCAAGTTTACCTAACATGCAGCAATCCTCTTCTTTCTTCTCCTTCATTCCACTAACTCTCCCTTAACCCCACTATCTTTGCTTTTCCTTCAAAACTTGGCATAAGCCTTTGCTTCTTCAAGCCCCGAAGTGCTAAGTTCAAAGCCCCATAGCGCTGCCACCACATGACCCTACGCCTCCGTAGTCCACAGTCGCCTTTAAATCATAGTTGTTGATCGCCCCATTCCGATCCAATGGTCCCCATCATATCCAATGAATAACCTACCCATTGTTTCCCTGTCGCCCAATCACCTCTACCATGATTGGATGGCGTTCGCTCCCCCCGCGCCCATGAAATAATGGTGCGTTAACTCGCGATGAAAAGTGGTTTACGTGTTTCCCTGCTGCCACGTGTCACCATCTGAATGGTATCGTGCACCCTTGTACATTTACTGCCCATCATCCGAAAGCGGTGCAGGCAATACCACTTACCGCTCAGACCCCATTTCCCGCTCGATAACGCTCGCTCATCTTCAAAGCCCAATGATCGTTAGATCTGTCTGCCCGAGATCCAATGGATCACAATCATCTACTGCCTCGCCTTCCTGATAGTCCCCGCCAAGCCGTATCCACTGTCCATCTGTTCAATCTGACAGCCAATCTTGTTCCTCCATCCAGTTCGTCAATTTGCCATATAGTCCATGTCCTTGAACTATCCCATGCACCCGAAGGATGAAGGTGACCAGTTACTAGTACACGACACATTTTCTCCTCAACAACCACCTTCAACAGAAAGTATGCCCGAGGAGGAAAAGGACAGAGTTCGAGTAGGGGAATGCATTTAACAGTTATGGAATTCCATTCTATACGCCACTCCAGCCGCCTCAAAGGACAGCAGAGCACCCGAGGAGATCAAATCCATCCACTACAATAAGCAATTGCACTCAGAAGCCCCATCAGGCAGTTAAAGCGTTTGGTGGTCAATTGTGACCCCTCCATACCTAGACTGGCCGAGAGCGTTTGTAATGAATATACCCAGAAACAAGATGTAATCAAGGTTGATGGTTTTTGTTTTGATGTAAGGTTCAACTTTTGGAGAATGTAACTATTTTGATACTTGCAGCGTTTCGTCTTCATTTTCAGCTAATACAAGCTTCTTTTGCTGCTAATTGCTCACTTTCCATTCCTATTTTGTTCTAGGTTGTGCCTGTTATACAGTTTTCCTGCACTCTTGATGTTTAGCATTAGAGGAGTCGTCATCCTACCTTTGTGTTAGAATCTTGTATGTATCAGTGAATGTGTTATTTAGGTTTCTTTTCACTTAATGCCAGAGAGTTGTCATCTTGTTTGTGCATTAGGGAATAGATTTTTAGACTTCTTTACTAGTTGCAGCTGGCCATCACAGGGTCCTGTGCATCTGCTGGTGTGGTCAATATTCTCCATATTCACCCAATCCTTAAACTGTGAGTAATTGGTCGTTTAAAGCCTTGTAGCCTGGGGGTGTTCACGCATGTCTGGAGTCAAGCAAAGTAGGAGTGGTTATCTAGCTTGAACAAGCATCATTCCTTCCATTCATCCATATGCAACATTAAGTTGAATTAGTAATGTCCTGAGCATCTCCGAGCTACAACCTAGGAGAGTTTCTTGGGGTGATAACAGGTCTTACCATCAGTTTGGAATATTAATTTATTAATTCTCAATGAGTTAATTAGTTAAGGAAAAGCAAACTTGAAGTCTTTGTGAGAACATGCAATTATTTCTCCACTGATTAGGGAACGTGTCCTTGATTTGCTCCACTGATTGAGGAATTAAGGATGAGTTCTATATTGAGAGGATCAGTTGACTTAGTTTAACTTAGTCAAGTTCAATTAGATTAATTTAACAAGTTGTTAAATTAATGAGATATAGTTTGCTGATGCTTGCATGCATGTGACAACTATTATTTTCAGATAACTGTGTATTCACTCATGGATGACTCATGCATGTCAGTTATGACAGAGACCCAGTTGAGATCAAAGAAGGGACAGTGTACTATTAGGTGGATGAATATTTTTCCTATAAAAGAAGCTCATCCATGGTGAGGATTTATCTCCTTCAGGTTTTTGCAGTTATTTTAAAGGTCACTGTTGTGTATGAGGTGAGAATCACATAGGTTGCAGCTGTAGGACACAAGAAAAACTGTGCATAGAAATACGAGGCTTGGAGGGCAAAGGAGAAGGTTTTTGAGAAGCCTTTGACTATCTATGAGTAGTAGAAGGATTGTACTGAGAGTTGGATAGCTTCCAAGCTAAGGCTTTGTGTAATCCAGACATATTTCCACTTGTATGCTAATACAGAGATGGGGTTTTAGTCTGGTGCTTTCCCCTAGTTATATCTTATGTGTGTTTGATTTCTCCATATTAGTTATATGTGTTTTTATTGATCTTTCTTAATTTGATTAAGCTTCTGTTAGATTGGTTTTAGAAGTAGATCAAGTATTTTGCTTTAGTATATTGCATTATCAGGTGATCTATAGGTGGGAAATTTCTACATGCTATCAGAGCTAGTTGATTTGTAGAAAAAGTTCTACATGGTATCAGAGCTAGCTAATTTGTAGATAAATTCTACAAAATTCTACATTTGGTAGTAAAGTACCGCGACTGACTACAAAAGTACATAATACCTTAGCCGACCACCAGTCATGGTGCTAACCACTGTGCTCGACTCTTGTTGACACAAGACTTCGGGGTGACGACATCTTTACAAGAACGATCCAAAATTCGACAATACATACCAAGTGCTCCTAGAAGGAAAGCAATTCCCTGATTTTCACCTCCAGGGTGCACTGTTATGCCACCTGGGACACCACTATGTTCCTTCAAGTGAGCATGCCAATATGATTTGGGAGGCACACTAGATTCGGGTTGTTGGACATTTTAGAGTAGAGAAAATAGTGGCAGTGTTGCAAAAGTATTTTTATTGGATGAACCTTCAACATGATGTTTGGAAGTACATCAAATCCTACATTACCTGTGTCATTGTTAAACTGACCATTAAGAAGAAATACCTATATACTCCTATGCCTACTCCTAGTCAACCTTGAGATTCCATCTACATGGATTGCATGTTGGTTCTTCCTTCTACTAAGAATTGAAACGACTGTGTTTTCGTGGTCGTCGATAGATTCTCTAATATGCTCATTCTGGTGCCCTACAAGAAGAGTATCACAGTAGAAGCCACTGCTAAGCTATTCTTTGAACAAGTGTGGGTACATTTTTGGATCCCACAATCTATTATCTCAGATCGAGAGAACACATTCCTGAGTACATTTTGGTCAAGCCTCTAGTCGATACTGGATACCAAACTCACTAATTCCATGACCTTCCACCCCAAAACTTATGGCTAAACAAAGGTCGTCAACAAGATGATCATGCACATTCTACGCATGTACAAATCCTCCCCTAAGGACATGCGATGAAAGCCTCCCCTATGTCCAACACAGTTACAATAGAGCTCTCAATAGCTCAACTAGCCACAATCCTTTTCAGGTGGGGTTGGTATTCCAACCGCTATGTCCCATTGATATGGCCATACCATTTGCAACGACTCATGAAGATTCACCTCATGTCTAGGTCGAAGTTGACAGGGCTAACAACTTCATTTAGTGCATTCAACACATCTGCCAGTAGGTCCAAAACATACTAGATAAAGAAAATGCTAAGTAAAAGCAGTTTCATGATCAACATTAGGTGCCACATAGGTTCTAGGTGGGCGACAAAGTTTAGTTACATCTGTAGAAGGAACGCCTCACTGGGCCCCACCAAAAACTTCTCCCGCTTCGATATGGGTTGTACACCATCACCAAGGTTGTAGGGGACAATGCATTTGAGCTCAACATTCCATCATTCCTTGTCCTGCACCCAGTATTCAATGTGGACCAACTGTGACCATACTTTCCCCCATTATTAGACAGATCCAACATTGGTGAACAACTGAAACCAATAGAGCTCAACCCAAACTGCATCAACCATGCCACAACTGGCAGGATCATGGACACACAAATCAAGAACACTTGCCAAAAGAGGATCCAACTATATTGAGTTGTCATAACAGGCCAACTCCTTCACCAGGGACCAATAGAAATTTCCTCACCTCATGGAGGCTCTGCATGTAATGGGGACCATTTCTTCCTAATAGGGGCGGACTGATCTAGGTGGATATTGGTCGCTACCAGCTTATACCACCTAGACCTCAAGGCAATTTCATCTATTTCCTTGATTATATTACTATTTTTAGGATTTTTTTGGGTCTTGAACTTCCGAAGTTGTTTTGACCTCCTAAACAACTTTTTTTTAGGTTTGTAGTAGGCCCATAGTTGTAGGCAAGGTCCTACCACAAATCCTATAATACTTAGAGATATCTTTCCAATGAGGTATCGTACACACCAAATTTATATCATATGACCAAGTTACGACCCCGGGAAGTTTGTTGCCCAACTAACCCCAATGCGGCCAACAAACTCTTGGTGTTCTATCTCCTAGGGTTAGGGTTTTGGTTGTTTAGGGTTATCCCTTATTGTTCAATAATAAAAATACCCTTAAGCCTCATTGTAACACAGTTGAGAGGCATCTAGCTTCCACATCTCTTCTCAGAGATAAACTACCATCGTCGAAGCTCGTTTATTGCCATTATGTATGTGAGCATATTTCAGTTCTTTGATATTAATGAAATGAAGTTTTATTTCTGTTGCATCTCAGTGTTTATGTTTGTATTCGCATTCTATTGCATTCTTGTATAAGTTTGAACCATGAAAGCATGACTATGTTTAAGTATATGATGTATAAGAAGAAGATTTACAACATGGAGGCCAAGAGGTTCCCCAAAATTGCTTCTAACTCTAGCCAAAACCCCCACCTTCAGCTCAAGCAAGGTTGGCATGAAAATTCCCAAACTTGGTGCAACCATTGGGGGATAAAGGAGGAGATCATCTTGGAGAATAAGGTTAATATTAAAAATACTATTACTTCAAAATTTAAGGATAAGTTGTGGGTTGATAAGGAGTTAGAGGGAGAAAGGAAGCTATGGTATTATAACGAGGTGATCAACCCCAAACTTGCTAACCAAAATTATATTTCTACCTTGACTAGTGCTAAGAATAAAATGAACATTGTGAAGATAAGAACTAATTCTCATGAGCTTCGAAGTGATACTAAGAGTTGGTCAATTCCAAAAACACCTTGGGACAAAAGAGTTTGCCACCTTTGTGATACTAAGAGGGTTGAAGATGAAAAACACTTTCTTTTGGATTGTTCGGTTCTTACTCACATCCGTTCTCATTTCCAAAACCTTTGCCACACTACCAACCTTCTTAACTTATTAAACCAACAACACTATAGTGATATGAGAACACTTATCTCCCTTCTCTTTGATCATAACAATAAAATATTAAAGAATATCAATTAAATTCTTACTTTCCTAAAATCCAATAAACCATATCAATTTTAATATACATTAATTTTAACAATAAAATTTAAATTTTATATAATTTTTTTATCAAATACAATTTTATTATATATATTATCATACAATTTAAAATTTTCGATTACAACAACGGAAGCTATTTAAAATTCAAATACTTGCTTCTCATAATGAAGAGTCACTATAGAAGATCCCATAAAAAAAAATACTGACTTCGTACATTAGAAGTATCACGCTCAATTTTAAAATTTAATTGAAAAATAAAATTAATTGAAAGTCCATTTCTTCTTTTTGATGATAAAAAGTCTAACCCGTAATATTTAACAATAAAATCTATATTTTAAAAAGAGATATTGATTTGGACAATTTCCAATCAAAATGAATGACTTCGGTTGGCCCATAAACATGGAACAATGATGTTTTAATTATATATATTCTTATTTGGAGCTGTCTTCGTTAATTACACGACTTTTGTTGAATAATAATTACACTAGTCTATTATTGTGTATACTTTTGGATTTGAAACTTTCTTCATTAATTATATTAATTTATTATTACATATATTTGAGGTATTATTTATAAGTTTGGAAATAATAAATGTGGAAGAGTAATGTTTTAAATTATCTATATTTTTCTGGATTCGCAATTTTTCTCTATATTTTATTTTTATATATATAAAAGTTTGGAAATAATAAATATGGAAGAGTATACGGTGGAATTGGAAATTTTTTTATTTATTATTGTATTTATATTAGGTATTTTTTTTACAGGTGGGAAAATTTATCATAATTTAGCTGTTAAACTAGCAGTGAGGACAATTATTTTTTGTTGCTAACCGTGAATGCAGATGGACTCATCACCACTAATCAATGAACACCACGTCATCTAGAATAATTCATTGGTTGTCTATAAGGGGGCAGAGTTTCACTCCTGTGAGATGCCTTTGGGTCTTGGGTCCACTTGTTTCCTTACGTTCGAAGAAGACGGGCTCTTAGCCAAGCAAAAAAAAATTTAGGACATAATCTAAGGTTGTCATCTGTGCTAGGTATTATTTATAAGTTGGAAATATTTTTAAAATTTAATTTTAATTAAAAAAAATAAAATTAGAATATATACAAATATTTTTATAAAAAATAAATTGTAATTTCTTGGGGGATGAGATGATAAAAGAGGTGATTATGGATGAGGGTGTAAGGTGTTCATCACCTTTAATAATGATTGATGCATACCTGACTCATCCTCCTTCATGCAGATGAACTTAAGTGTTATTAATATGCAGTGTGGTGTATTAATGGCCATTTCTTTTAGTCGTTCCTACCCTATGCTAGCTAGTCCTTTCATCTTGATGCTCATTTGAAATTGTTTTCCTTTTGGAAATCCCTCCCCCTTAATTCACGATTCCCTTAGGGTCTATCTTTCCTTAAGGATTGTTTGGTTAAAAATCTCAGGTTTTTCCTTTCCATCTAAGCGTTGCATGATTGGCTCTATCATAGGTCCTATGTAAGTCTGTTAGCATCTTATTCTTATCATGGAGCTTTTGAGCTCTCCCTTGGCTTTGTCACCTTCGTTCCTATTCTTCCTTTCATTCTCTATTATTCCATCTCCTTCTAGTTTCAAATATGGTCAAACAACATGCACAATATAGAAGAGTTGGGGGTGGTCGAGGTTTATAGGGTGGAGTGCTAGCTTGGTTCCATGTAAATTCACCAGCTTGATTATTTCACCACTAGACTCCTTCGGAGGTTTAGTAGGAGCTCAAAGATGATGAGAGTAAATCGAAACAAGAGGACACTTATCATTTTGACATGGAGGTGTTAGCTGAAGTTGTATCATGGCTACTTGATAGTAGGCACACAAGGGGCTATAAAAACGATTATTTGCACACAATATATTTGTATTGGAAAATGGAATCTTTCTTATGCAAAGTTATTTTCTTTCTTAATGATGCCAAGGATGAATTATTTTTTATGTTGGACCATATATAGTTGCAATTTACAACCATGTTAGTAGACTCACTTGTGTACAAGTAGGCTTAGTTTCATGTCCAACTCTTGGTAACAACAACAAAGTTGTAGTTATTCCCATTGAAGTGTAGGCCTCTATTTCCTCATAGTTGTTTGCATGTCAATGTACCTTTTGTTTTGGGTCTTTACAAGCTCATGAATGTAGGAAAACGATGTTTAGCTAATAATCTCACTATGGATTGATTTAGAATTAGAAACTCTCTTTATTTTAATTTAATTTTGCCCTTAAATTTCATGGAAAGAAGGATTATTGTTTATCCAATGGTTTGGTTTCCTTAATGATAGACCAAATGCCAATAATCACCTTAAAGTTATGTAATTCTAATTATATTCAATACATTAAGCTTAAAACTTTAAAAATAAACAATTATAATTTTAAAAATTTAATTTAAAATATATGATTTTATAAGATCAATTTACTGTTATTAAAATATGTGATGGATATTAGTTTTTTTTTTATATTTTTTAAGTTGAAACATTTTTGATTTTAGAATAAATATTTTATTTTTTATTTTATAATTTATGTATTATTTTTTAAAATTAAACCCTAGTGTGGTGTCACACCTAGTAGATCAAGGTGGTAATTTTTTTTTTTACCATTCCTTTATTAACTATTTACACTCCATCAATGACTTATAGTCGAATTAAATACTGTAACATATTACAGATATAATTCTGACACTATCTCAAGTATAATTATATGATATATACTACACGATTATGCAATGAATAGAGTTTTTATTTGTGATTTATATTTAACGAGATTGCAATGTATAAGATTTATGTAACGAGTTGATAAAACTCCTCGGTTTTGATGACTTCTTGACATTTGATTATTGTGTGACTTATGTTTAATTACACTGATCTTGCAACACCTATATGTTTCACACTTGTTGGTTCAACTTTAATGTACCACACTCGTATTATGAGATTATTAATGGGAGTCGAGAACTTCCCCCATTTGTTGCACTGGTGAGATTGATGAGACAGAAGGGATAGGTGGCTCTTGCTGCATCATTGATCTGGCGAAGCTTCGAACATACAATTGTAAACCTAGTGGGGAGGCTAGGGTAATGGTTTTCCCGCCCTCTCACTACTCAGTTGGTCGTTTGAGACTATGCTCTTGCATGAAGAGGCTCTACAACCTTGCGAGCATTCTTCTAGCTTCTATGGCAGTTTAGACTTATAGGTATGGTCCTCCAACCTTTCATTCGTAACCTTATTGTGTAATAGCTCATTTTTAAGAGAAATTTCTCTCATTTTGTTTTCTTGTTTCAGGGTTTCTGCCTCATTTCCACAACATGCAATGGTTGTTTCCAGAGTTCGTTTAAACACCTCAGTTCCATGGTAATTTCCCTTCATGTCTTCCTTGGCTTAGTCCATTTTTATCTATGTTTATTTTTTTCCTCTAATATTTGGAACGGTTGCTCATATTGGTTATTATGCCACAGGGTTTCGACATGCTCCTGCTCGGAACACGTAATGGCACCTGGTAATTTTGATTTACCCCAACTTTCATTTAGTTACATAACTTGTTATAGTTACCTCCCCAAGACTACTCCTAACCCTAAGGTTGTTGGCGGTTACAAGTATGATGTGCCTGCTTTGCAAAGGGGTTTGCTCCTTGTTTTCATTTGCCTTGCCATAATTCCTAATTTGAATTGGATCATTATATTATTATTCATCCATCTCAATGCATTTGGAGTGGGAAAAATGGAGGAATCAACTCACAAGATCGGTTTTACCGACAAGACCCAGTTTGGCGAAACGAGGTCTAAAACATTTTGGGAGCATTTTGAGGCATAAAATGACAGTTTTGGGGGTAAAAATTTGTCACCTTGGTGCCATAGCTTTACATGTTATTCCACACATAGAGACCTTTCCAACGACGCAAGAAATGCATCAATTGGAGTTCGTATGCAAAAGTTATGCCACCCATAAGTTGACCTTCATGTTTTCACACCTATAGTTTGAGAGGATGTCATGTCAGCCCCCATTATTCATGGAAAAGGGGCTAGCCACACATTTGTGATGTAAAAGACTCGCCACCCATAAGTTGACCTTCATGTTTTCACACCTATAGTTTGAGAGGATGTCATGTCAGCCCCCATTATTCATGGAAAAGGGGCTAGCCACACATTTGTGATGTAAAAGACTCTAAAAGAGTCTATTTTAAAACTCTAGTTAAGAATCGATGTAGTCAAAATTAACCACTAGTATGTTATCGGGTTGTGTTATAACCAAGCCACTAGGAGGAAGAGGCATTACTTTCTTTCGAGAGAGTTTTGTTCCATAGATGAGAAAATATAGCGAAGAGAGATAGAGGTAGAGCACACAGAGAGGATCTGTGCAATATAGTAGCCCACGGGCCACATGCATTACTTCTTTGTACTTGCATCCATATTTCCATACAGAGAAAGAGAGCGAAGCCACTTCACCTTCCAGCTGGGTTTTCTCTCAAAAGGGTTTCCCAAAGAGAATATATTGTGTCTTATGTGTGTGTGAGCTTATTTTATCATTCTTTACTTTTTTGTATAATTTCCATTCACATGCATGCACTAATTACATTTAAATCCACAGATCTTAAAGTTTAATAAACTATAATAGTGTAGAATTTTCATAGTTTTAATATAATATTATTAGATTTGTTTTGATCAACTTTCCAGTGGGATATCCACGGAAATTTATGGATCAATTCCAGGTTTTTGTGTCAATATTTATTTTTCCTTTTGACAGGGTGCTTTCAAGGTTAGTTTAAGATTTACAAAAATAGAATTTGTTATTTAACCCTAGGTTGTCGGAGGCTCAATCTCTGTCTGTAGTATACCTAGGGGGATAGTGTGGGGTACAGAGGGAGGTACCCAAGGGAATAATGTAATAATGGGAAGGGCCATTGTAATAAATAAAGTGGTTAATGCATATCATGCAAGGGACCACAAATAGTTAGCAATAATGTAATAAGCCCATTGTATTATATAGATGGTATTGAGGGAACCATGGGAATGACCCAGGGTATTGTATGTATGAGGCCTATATAGAGGCTAGAGACTCCCCATTGAGAGATGTCAAGGAATATTGTATGGACAAGCATATGGCTTGTGGAGTGTTCTCCTTCCTTGAGGAGTGAATATATAGCGTTGCCCTACCTTAAGGGTTTGATTAATAAAGTGAAGCATTTCCATATTCAGATCTTGTTATTTCTAGAAACTATTTATAGTTATTGGGTATATTGGTATCATTTCATATATTTGCAGGTCGGATCTATAACAAGTGGTATCAGAGCACTTTCTTGGGCAATGAGGTTTTTTTTTTTTTTTTTTTTTTTTTTTTTTTTTGCAGGAACTTTTTTGGGGCGGTGAGTTTGCAGATCAAGATTTTATATGTTCTAGTGCAAAATTTGCAGAATCTCATTGTAGATTTGGGTTTTTTACAAAAAAATACCCAATTTGAAAAAAAAAATTGGTCAAATCGGAGTTTGGATGAGGGAGATATCATTGATTTAAAAATCAGCTGTGTTGTAGACATTTTTCGAGGCGGCAAGTTTGCAGATCATATCTATACATTCTGGTGAAAATTTTGCAAAATATAATTGTAGATCTGGGTTGTTTGAAAATAGATACTCAATTTCAAAAAAACAAATTAGTTGAATTGGAGTCCGAATGAGGGAGATATCCTTGATTTAAAAATCAGCTGGGTTGTAGACATTTTTCGGGGCAGCGAGTTTGTAGATCCGATCTGTATGTTCTAGTGAAAAATTTGCAGAATCTAATTACAGATATGGGTTCTTTGCAAAAATATACCCAGTTTAAAAAAAAAAAATCAATGGAATCGGAGTCCGGATGAGGGAGATAGCACTGATTTAAAATCATCTCTTTTTTTTTTCAGAAATTTTTGTAACAGCAGGACAGTTGCAGTATGAATATGAAATTCCAGTGCCTAGATCAGGATTTATATCACATGGGAAGATGCAAAATGGTTATTCCATTTCCGAAAATAGGTCATAATAGGGATTTTGGGTAATATTGATTGAATTGTGGCCATTTCAAATTTTTGCCAAGTAAGTGATTTGTTTTCAAAACCCTCTTCATGGCTTATAACAGTAAGTTTTTTACAAGAAAAAATGATGGACCAACTGTTGAAAAATTTATACAAAATCAGAAGTGTGACAGGCCATTCTTTTGGGAGGACACCATAGGGTATTATTTGAAAGATGAGGCTGGTATATGGTGGAAATCACTTGACAGTGAAAGTTATGTAATGTTGATGAAATGGAAAAACTATTTTTGAACAAATGGTCTCACACTGGAAAGAAGGAATTCAAAAACCCTAGTAAAGATCTTATTTTTATGGGAAAAGATAATGGTCCTATTATTGAAGAATTTATAAAATATAACGAGTCTCGATGCAAACAATTTTGGACAAGTTGTCTACTATTTAATATAAAAGATGAGGCTGCTAAATGGTGGTACTCACTTGACAATTCAGTGTTGCAACTTCCTCATGAAAACTAGAAGAAATCCTTTTAGAAAAATGGTCTCGTACTAGAAAATAGGGGAATGAAACATGTAAGGGGTTATTTTCTACTGGTATCTCTTTATTGCAGGTTCATGGATGTATTCAGAAAGAGAAGATTATTGTGTCTATAAATCCTAGCTGCAAGCATACTTTTATCAATGTTAATTTGGCAAAAAAATTGCAAGTTCCAACAAAACACATTGAAAACACACATGTTGATAATGAGGATGTTCAAGTTTATAAAGATTTGAATCTTTCTATGGATAAGTATGTGTTGCATTGTGATTTTTATACTTCAGATATGGATAACATGGATATTGTTTTGGGATATCCTTAGATGGAAAATGTGGGTACTATCAATATTAATGTGCAAAAGAAATTCCTGAAGCTCTGGTATAAAAAGAAGAAAATTACATTACAGGATATTTCCATCAATAAACAAGTAGAGTCCAAGGAGGCTGAAGAAGAAGATGTTCCAGGGACTAACACATCAGATGATGAGCCCTTGATGCTTGACAACCAAACACAAACATCAAACTAAGTACCAGAAAAACAAGTAGAGTCCAAGGAGACTGAAGCAGAAAATGTTACAGGTACAGATACATCAAATGAGGAATCCATGGTTGAAGTAATATTGGAAGATAAGCAACAATAGAAGATGCCACAACATGTACTAGATACCAATCAGGCTCTATTAGGTGGTGAATTAAAGAAAGATACAATGTTGGTTAAAACTTCATCATATCACCACCCACATCACCCCGCAAGAAAACAAACAACACAATGGCAACAAATTAGCCACAAGGAAAAAAACCCCGCATGAAAAGTAGAGAGGGGCGACGATCCACCTGCTACACATCAACACAAAAGAGCCGCCAGGATCAACTTCCATCTCAAGCGAGTGAGGCACCAGCTAGATCGAGGGTTCACCTTTCTCTTGGATGGCTAGATGCACGTGCATGGTATAATTGGTCTGCTCTTTTGAGTAGATCTTATTGTTTGTCTTCTTCTTATGTTTCCGGGATGAAACATGTTTAAAGGGGCTGGAATGTAGTATACCTAGGGGGGATAGTATGGGGTACAGAGGGAGGTACCCAAGGGAATAATGTAATAATGGGATGGGCCATATTAATAAATAAAGTGGTTAACCCATATCATGTAAGGGACCACAAGTAGTTAGCAATAATGTAATAAGCACATTGTATTAGATATATGGTATTGAGGGAACTGATAGCACTCCAGGAAACTCTCCTAGGTTGCAGCTCGGAGATGCCTGGTAACATATAATTTTCAATATTGTTCTCAGAACTATTGGAATAGATGATGGTTTGGATCAAGTCAGATAACCATTTCAACTCTATACTCACTCAAGACATGCATGAACACCCTCAACAACACAAGGATTTAGACCACTAATGCTCAACAATTTGTAGATTTAATGGACAAATGGAGAATATTGACAGTACCAAGAGATTGCATACATGAACATATATGAATGGCTAGCTACAGGCACCAAATGAGCTTACTGACTATACTGGCAGATGCATATATAATAACACATATAAATGGTTAGCTACAGGTAGTAAAGAAGCTTGCAAATCTAATATATCAAAGCAGAGATAAGATGACAGTTATCTGGACTTAAACACAAAGAAAACCTGAACAAATTGTTCAAGTGAAAGCATAGAACAGAAGAGAAATGGACATTGAACATATAACAACAAAAGAAGCTTGTATTACTAAAGAATGCAGATGAGAAGCTTGAAGGAACAGAGGAGGAATAATCTCCAAAAGTTGAACCCCCATTACATTTAGTTTTCTGCCTTTTATAGGTTGTTTACAATACTCCTGAGCTCTCTAGAAGGCTCGGAGTCTTAATCTATCCCCTTTGTCCCTTAACCATTTGATTCCCTGAACAGAAGCATGGCTTGGAGGTTTTTCCTCCTTCTGACAGAGGAATAACAGCTTTTAGATATTTTAGCTATGCTGGCAGGGCTGTTCATGCTCCATGATTAGTTGTTGGTGTGGCTATGTTGCACTGTCTATTCTCAGCCTCTATGTCAGTTTAGGGAGTGAGTTGCATTGTCTATTAATGCTTTCCGACCTCTGTCCCTGTCTACCGGCCTCTATTGGGTAGTGGAAAGGGTCCGCGTGCCTTTGTTTTCTCTTTCAACTGCAAATTGTGACTGTTTCTATTATCAACAGAAAGCACAACCATACTGTGAAATACCGCCATTCCTTGTCCTTTTCGGACTTCAAAGATCTTCAAACATGGTTCATTTACCCATTGGGTCTGCCCTTAGGGTTATCACAAGTTGCATTCGGCTCCGTCCTGTGTATTTCCTTGTATTTGGAAATCCGCAAAAAACATTGGAAATACATTGCAAATGGCCCCCCTTCGGACTTCAAATATTATAGGTTTCACTTCTCGGACCCTTTTGGGTCCAGGTTTCACCGCAATCGGTGCTACCGTGTGTTCCTTCATATTTCATTTAAACATTGAAATACATTAAAATATATTAAAAGTTGGGTAGTGGTGGAACTGAAAAACATACATTTTAACTTTGAAACCCTTTCGGGTCTAGCTATCGGTTCGCACCATATGCATATGTTAAAACCCAGCCCCTTTGGTTTCCGCTGATACGATACAGCGATGCGATGCAATCACAATCATTGATCGCTCATTCCCCGGGCCTTATATATATAACATAGCTCCTCGTCGATGTGACCCGCCGATCTGATCATCGACGATCATTGATCGGCAGTGTCATGCGCCCGCTTTAAGCCTGTCACCTCCACCCAGCCGATATGCGATTTGTCATTAGATATGGGCCGTTGATCGACCAAATCTAACAGTGGCTGTGAAGCCTGCAGTAATGGGGTTTCATGGTGTTTGAAGTGTTTTTGCCTCCGATAGTGTATTTCCACCCTTCCAAGGGCTTTCCTCTTGCGCAGATTTTGATCGATGGATGACTTTAACCACTTTTGAAGACTCAAAGAGCATTTTTGGATCCCTTTGCTTGATTTTAAAGCACACTTGGAGACTTTGGGGCATATTTGGATCCATTTTTGGGTCATTTGCCGCCAAGGCTAACGTTGGCTCCTTTTGGGGATGAAAGCCTCCTTGTGAGGTTTCAAGAACTACAGATCAACGCCTTTATTGTATACAACAAGATCAAATATTCCTCCTAGTGTTACATTGAGCATGGAGTCTATTAAGCATGAAATAAAAACTTTGAAAACAACATATTTACAATACCAAGGCTTGAAAGCCTTAACTAAAATAAAATTCGAAAACAACCCATTAAATGGGCCATCAAAACCGTATCCTTCCTTTGATGCATCCCTTTTGAGAAAATAGTCACCAAACTGAAAATTGACCCCTTTTACCTTTCCATGAAAGGTTTCTTTCTCTTGGTCAGTGTGTATATCAGCCAATTCATTGAAGACTTGCAAAAGCCTATTGATTTGATCCTCTACTTCAAAAAATTTGGAACACCTAACATTACTAGGCATAGATGGTCTATATTTCACCTCCTCTGTGTATGCTTTCAACCTTGGATGTTTTGATTGGGAAGTTTTGTACACCTGTTGAATGATAAGGTCTGCTTTATAATCTGTTGTATCCTTTGTGACTTGAAAAGTTAATATAAAATGTGAATCAATGCATTCTTGTGTGGGGGACACAAGGACTTCACATGTTCCTACAGTGTCCTTAAAGCAAGCCCCATCAAAGAACATGTCCCAATTTTGTGGGCCTTCTTCCTTTGTGATCTGGCAAACTGGTTTTTAAGCTGCATAGAGGCCAACTGAAAAGGCTTGGTAATGTCAAGACCAAGCTTATCCATGACAGCCTTGGGCATTGGATTATGGTTGGCTCTAGTGTCCAGAAGGCATTTATGAAGGATTTTATCATGAATAGATAGAGGAACATATAATGATGGGGAGTTGTCTTCACAATTTTCAGTCACTGGGCTGAGAATGATAGCTGGTGCAAATTTACATCGTCAGTGGAAGCTTGGATGGCTTTAGGCTCAAGAGCCTCAAGGATAGATGTCTTGAAGGACTCATTCTTCACTGGTTCAATCAGAGGCATAAGTATTCTTGGATTTTGGATTTCTAATTGAAAACTGAAAGAAGAAGGGGACTTGTCAAGGCCTCTTACCTCTATGGCTAGAGCTTTGAGGATGATAGGATCAATTGTTGGTTGCTTCTGCTTATTAGCTTGCGGTTCTGCAGGGATAGTAGCTTTATGAACAAGAGTCTCCCTGGCATTATTCATTTTTGACCTCAGATTATATTTGTGCTGATCTACATTTTGTAGAACAGCTTCACTGCCCACTCTTGGTTGATCCGGTCATTGAATAATGACTTCATAGGTAGCTTTGGTTAAAAAGGTGGTGTTGCCTTTGTCTTCCATTCCATGTATCTCATCCTCTTCTTCAAACTACTCTTCTTCCATGACTGCATTCTGAAAAGGGACCTTCAGCCTTTGGTCTTCATTGGCCTCTTTGCTTCTTTGCAAAATCTGTAACTGCTCATCAGGTCTTCTATATAGATTGGATTTGGAGGAGCAAAGGTATTATTAACCCTTCCTTTTACAAAATGTTTCTCAACCTTTAATTTGGAAACTTTAGAGGCTAAGGACTCGATCATTTTGGTCATTTTATCTATCTTAGGATCAGAGGATGATGAAGACTCATCCCTCTGTCTCCTTCTGTCAACATTACCTTCGAGGTTTTCTGCAACCATGATGTTTGATTCTACTTAAAAGGCTGCATCCTGCATATCAGCCAAAGTGGCACATCACCTCTCCCTCAACAGTAAACATAATTTAGAATCAAAGGCACTAGCATTGATGAGTCTTGCAGAGGTAGTGGTGGGTTTTACTTCAGCAGGTATCTTGCTGTACATGCGGTTAAATCTCTTATTAAAATCAGACAACAGCTCACTATTTTCCCTCTGTAAGTTCCCAAACTCAGTGTGGTAGTAGAGGAGATCCTTCTTATCCCCCCAATGCTTCAGGAATGCATCATTTAAAGCCTCAATATCAGCTATAGATCTTGGGCTTAGTTCTTTAAACCATTTTCTGGCCCCTCCATCTAGGCTTTGAACAAATATTCTCATCCAGACATCATCTTCACTAATGTCCAGGTTATCAGCATAGCTATAGAATGATTCAAGATGTTCTTCAGTTGTAACACCTTCAGTCCTAGTGAACTTAGGCATATACTTCTGATATTCTTTAGTAGGCATGGCATTCAAAGGAGTGGGCAGTATTAGAGGTCCATTCCTAGCATCTATGATTCTTTCCATTTTGGTGGGTGCCTGTGGTCCTGTCATAGCTGTGGTGGCTATATGGGTACTGGAAGTCTGAATGATAGAGGGCTAAGGAGTGACTGACAGGACTAAAGGAGTATGATGGATAGGAGGGGAGGTTTCCTTTGGGCTTAAAGCAAAACGAGAACCTAAAGAACAAGGAGCTTTATGAACCTCTGAAAGTTTTTCTTCACTGCTAGTATTAGATGCTATACTCTCAACATGCATTTGTTTTATTACAAGCCTTTCTTGATGAGATATAAGATATTTTTTAGTTTTACCTAAACCTGATGCTCCTTTTTGCAATAAATTTCTTTCTTTGATGATCTTTTCAGGGTCAGGTACTGGGTCAGCTTGTAGCTTTTGAGGATGTCTTCGAGTATGCCTCACAAACTGAGCTAGAACTACGAAGTGGAGTTGCCAAGAGGTTTGGACCCCAGTAGAGTCTCCAGATAGATGATTACAACCAGAATGTGCCCAGACTTTGTCTATCATCAAAGCTGGATCTATGTTGTTTCCCAGGGAAGCTGAGCTTTAGTTTCCTCTCCCCGGCAATGGCGCCAATTATGTTAGCACTCCAGGAAACTCTCCTAGGTTGCAGCTCGGAGATGCCTGGCAGCATATAATCTTCAATATTGTTCTCAGAACTATTACAATGGATGATGGTTTGGATCAAGTCAGATAACCATTTCAACTCTATTCTCACTCAAGACATGCATGAACACCCTCAACAACACAAGGCTTTAGACCACTAATGCTCAATAGTTTGTAGATTTAATGGATAGATGGAGAATATTGACAGTACCAGCAGATTTCATACATGAACATATATGAATGGCTGGTTATAGGCAGCAAATGAGCTTACTGACTATACTGGAAAATGCGTATATAATAATGCATATAAATGGCTAGCTACAGGCAGAAAAGAAGCTTGCAAATCTAATATATCAAAGCAGAGATAAGATGACAGTTATCTGGCCTTAAACACAAAGAAAACCTAAACAAATTGTTCAAGTGCAAGCATAGAACAGAAGAGAAATGGACATTGAACATATAACAACAAAAGAAGCTTGTATTACTAAAGAATGCATATGAGATGCTTGAAAGAACAGAGGAGGAATAATCTCCAAAAGTTGAACCCCTATTACATTTAGTTTTCTGCCTTTTATAGGTTGTTTACAATGCTCCTAAGCTCTCTAGAAGGCTTGGAGTCTTAATCTATCCCCTTTGTCCCTTAACCATTTGATTCCCTAAAGGCAAGCATGGCTTGGAGGTTTTTCCTCCTTCTGACAAAGGAATAACAACTTTGAGATATTTTAGTTGCGCTAGCAAGGCTATTGATGCTCCATGATCAATTGTTGTTGTGGCTGTGTTGCACTGTCTATTCTCGGCCTCCATGTTAGTTTAGGGAGTGATCTACAATGTTTATTGATGCTTTCCGGCCTTTGTCCCTATCTCCCAGCCTCTGTTGGGTAGTGGAAAGGGTCTGCATGCCATTGTTTTCTCTTTCAACTGCAAACTATGATTATTTCTCTTATCAATAGAAAGCATAGCCATACTGTGAAATCCTGCCATTCCTTGTCCTTTTCGGACTTCAAATATCTTCAAACATGGTTCATTTACCCATCGGGTCCGCCCTCAAGGTTATCGCAAGTCGCATTCGGCCCTGTCCTGTGTATTTCCTTATGTTTGGAGATCCACGAAAAACATTGGAAATACATTGCAAATGGCCCCCCTTCGAACTTCAAATATTATAGGTTTCACTTCCTTCATCGTTATTGGCGCTACTGTGTGTTCCTTTGTATTTCGTTTAAACAACGAAATACATTAAAATACATTAAAAGTTGGGTGCTAGTGGAACTGAAAAAATATGCATTTTAACTCCGAAACCCTTTCAGGTCCGGCTATCAGGTCTCACCATATGCATATGTTAAAACCCCGCCCCTTTGGTTTCCGCCAATGCGATACAATGATGTGATGTGATCGCAATCGTTGATCTCTCATTCCCGGACCTTATTTTTATATATATATATATATAATATATATATATATATTATATATATATATATATCTATATATATATATATTATATTATATATAATATATATATAATATATAACATACCTCCCCACCGATGCGACTCGCCGATCCGATCATTGGTGATTGCTGATCGACGGTGTCATGAGCCTAATTTAAGCCTATCACCTCTGCCTGACCGATATGAGATTTGTTGTTAGATCTGGGCTGTTGATTGGCCAGATCTAATGGTGGCTGTGCAATGCCTAGTTTAAGCCTGCAGTAATGGGTTTTCATGGTGTTTGAAGTGTTTTTGCCTCCGATAGTGTATTTCTGCCCTTCTAAGGGCTTTTCTCTTGCATGGATTTTGATCGATGGATGACTTTAAGCACGTTTGAAGACTCGAAGAGCATTTTTGGATCCCTTTGCATGATTTTAAAGCACACTTGGAGACTTTGGGGCATATTTGGATCCATTTTTGGGTCATTTTCCTCCAAGGCTAACAGGAACAATAGGAATGAACCATGGTATTGTATGTATGAGGCCTATATAGAGGCTAGAGACTCTCCATTGAGATATGTCAAGGAATATTGTATGGACAAGCATATGGCTTGTGGAGTGTTCTCCTTCCTTAAGGAGTCAATGTATGGTGTTGCCCTACCTTAAGGGTTTGATTAATAAAGTGAAGCATTTTTACATTCAGATCTTGTTATTTCTGGTGATTATTTACAGTTATTTGGTATATTGGTATCATTTCATATATTTGTAGGTCAGATCTATAACATTGTCCATTCCAATTGTAGATGTTAGCAGCTCGACTAGGGTTTTCCTCCACTATGTTATTTTCATACTACTGTTTGATGGCTACAGTCTTCCTGTCTTTAGATTTGAGTTTGTAAATATTGAGCCGATAGTAGCTCTCTTTTTTATATGTTTATTTACATACCCTATCCAAGGGTTGGACTAGAATGTCACTTGTTTCTTTGGACATGCATAATAATGAATCCATTTGGTCCGAATGAGAATTCTAATTATTTACTTGTTGCATTATATTATTGCTAGAGTTAGATTACAATATTGTTACGATGATGATTATGTTGTTAAATAATGAATCCATATAGGTGAGGATAGTTTTAAATAGAGGAGGAATGACTTGTTATAGAGTTTTATGAACCCAACATTTTGGACTACCAAGTGAGTCCATCATCGGGGGATGCAACAAGAGATATTCATGATGTATCCATGAGCTATATTTTAAGTTATATATATAGGTTATGAAGGAGTTAATCTAAGAAATTAGGTCGGCCAATCTCCAGTTAGTTTGTTAATATTCAAATTTATTTATTTATTTGTTTGTTTGTTTGTTTGTTTGTTTATTTATTTAATTTGTTTAATTAATTAGTTTAATTAATCAATTAGTTTGTTTAATTAATTAATTCATTTGTTTGGGTAATTAATTAATTAAACAAAATAAACAATTAATTTGTTTAACTAATTAATTAATTTGTTTAATTAATTAACTAACTTGTTTAATTAATTCCCTATAATTTTATATATGATTCCTATTGTTTATTTTCTAGCTCTTTAGTATGAGTTATAAGGACTAATTGTTTATTTTAATACACATGTTACCATGCTATTATAATTGATAAGTTATGATTTTAATTTATTTTAATATTATCAAATGGTTAGATATGAAATAACCCTTTGATTTATATGTTTAATTAATTAATTAGATTAATTAACCAATTCGTTGTTTGTTTAATTAATTAATTAATTTGTTTTAATCAATGCCCTAATTAATTCCCTAATTAATTAACTAATGTGTTTGTGTAATTAATTAATTGAACAAATTAACTAATTAATTTCTTTAACTAACTAATTAATTAATTTGTTTACTTAATTAACTAACTTGTTTAATTAATTCCTTATAATTTTCTATATGATTCCTATTGTTTATTTTCTAACTGTTTTAATATGAGTTAATACGACTATATGTTTAATTTAAATACATGTGTTACCATGCTGTTATAATTAAAAAGTTATGATTTTAATTTATTTTAATAATCAAATGATTAGTTATGAAATAACCAATTATTCAATTTTTATGTTTATTTATGTTTTTGTTTTATTGTTTGAGGAGGATATTATATAATGTTTTCTTGTTGAGTTGATTTATATTTTATTAATCTTTTAATGATAGATGAGGGATTAAATTATTAAAAAGGATATGAGTTAATTATTGATTCTTTATGATCTCAAGTAAAGGTTTCCAGGTGTTGCTTAGTTTTAATCCATCATCTCGGTTCAAGTTGTTCTTCCTTTTTTCTATTTCAATGGTTTATTTGATTTTCCTTTTAAGATAGTGGTCTTCTTTTCTAACTAACAATGCAGCATTCAGGAACTAATCCTTGAGGGATTGCACAATTTTTAAAGGCTTTATTTCCCTTTAAATATAAGCTATTATCCATAGGAATTATGCAGTGGAATAGAGACTTGGAGAGGTTGTGAAGAGGCTAAGCTTTGACCTTGAGCTTGCTTATGAGTTGGAGATTGAATTTGCTGAGTGTTGGTATTGTTCTAGAGAGAACAATCATTGTAATTTCATCTTGATTTTCCGGATTAATACAAAACAGATACTGGGGTTTTGAGCTGTGGCTTTCCCCATATATTTATTGTGTTATGTGCCTTTCATTCTCTTCCTCTATTTATTATTGTTTTCTCGATGTTTATGGGCTTCCGTTCTAAAGAGTAGAAGTATATTATTGTCTCTTGCTTTAGAAAATTGCATTATCTTGTGAATCTACAGGATTTTCTACATGGTATCATATCTAGGAACAATATACTAGAGGAAATTTTGAAGTTCTGAGTTTCTGGGTTATGGGTGAAATTCAAATTTTCAATACATAATTGAGGATCGACAGATGCCATTCCATGGGTTGAGGCTTGAGTATGCCTTGGAAGGTAACTCGAATTTCATAACCTAGAGGGACAGGATGGAGGCTATGCTAGAGGAAAATGGCTAGAATGAATTTGTTGAACAAGCTATTCCTAAACCAGCAACTACTAATGCCCAAAACTTGGCCGAGTGGAAGAAGTGTGTGGCGAAGCCAAGGCCGATAATCCTTGAGGGTGTTCGATATCATATTGTCTCAAGTGTCCATGGAAAGGAAACCCCACACGCTATGTGGAAAACATTGATGAAATTGTATAAGAAAAATAATGATCAAAGGAAGTTGGCACTGAAGGATAAACTTCGTAAAATCAAGATGGAGAAAGATGAGACGATTCCAATGTACTTGACTAAGTTCACTCAATGTCAGGATGAACTTGGAAGTGTTGGAATCACAGTTGTTGAGGAAAGGGGAATGGTAAAATTTCCCATTCCAACTCAGATCCTTATCATCGAGGTAAGAAGAAGGACATGATGAAATTTGAGTGCTTTCATTGTCACAAGATGAGATACTTTGCTATGAATTGTGCATTGAAGAATTACAAGGATAAGTCCTCAGGAGGATTGGTAGGTGAGGCTTTGGCTACCCAATTCAAATTGGAATTTTCCCTCATTAAATGCATGATGTCTTCAATGATGGGAAGCGTCTGGTACTTAGACAGTGGAGCTTCTTTCCACATGGCTGGAGACAAAGATTTATTCAATGAACTAGAGGAGAAAGATCTGAAGATGCATATCGAGATGGGTGATGATGGTAAGTATAGTGTTATTGTTGTGGGCACTATCACTTTTCAGAGGGAGCATGTGGCTCGACTCACCTTGAAGAATGTTATGCATGTACTCAAATTGATGAAGAGCTTTGTATCCATTGCGATGATTGAGGATAGAGGCTATGATGTGATCTTCTTGAAAGGAAAGGTGTTCCTTTGACACATATCCATGGTTCAATTAAAGAAGATAGGGATTTAAGTTCAGAATCTCTATAAGATAGAGGTAGAGGATTGTGTTGCTTTGAGTTCAAAATTGGAAAGATGTTGAGCTGAGACGTCGATGAGTTATGGCGCAGGTGATTGGGCCACTTTCATCATGGGGCTTTGAAGATATTGCAACAAATCTCTATTGGTCATCCCAAGTATGCTTGAGAAAGTTGATACATGCAAAGGTTGTACTTTGGGAAAATATACCATGTCTTCCTTTGGAAACAAAGGCAGTCGAGTAGAGTCTATTATGGAGGAAGCCCATTCAGATGTGTGTGGACCATTCTCGACAGCATCCATGAACACACACATTTATTATGTTATATTTGTTGATGACTATTCTCGTAAATGTTGTGTATTTTTTATGCAGAAAAATGATCAAACTTTCACAAAGTTTTGTGAGTTCAAAGCATTGGTAGAGAAAGAGTCTGGGAAGAAGGTTAAAGCTCTATGGAGTGGTAACAATGGTGGGTATGTCTCTAATGTGTTTAAGAACTTCTGTGCAGTGGAAGGTATTAAACAAGAGTTGACGGCACCCCATAACCCTCAACATAATGGGGTTGCCGAGAGGAAGAACAAGAGGATAATAGGGGAATCAAGGGTGATGTTGCATGATCAAGGCCTACTACTACACTTGTGGGATGAGGCATGCAACACAGTGGTTTATGTTCAGTACCATAGCCCACATCGGATACTTGAGATGAAAACACCAGAGGAGGCTTATTCCGGTAAGAGGCCAAATGTTGGTTACTTCGGGATTTTTGGGTCATCGGTTTATTGCCATGTGACCAAATATGCACATAAGAATATTGAGCCAAAAACAAAGTTGGGGATCTTTGTGGGGTACACTAATACTCCCCACAACTATCGGGTGTATATATTGACCAATTAGATGACAGTGGTTCGCAGGGATATCAAGTTCAATGATGAGAAAGCAATGCCAGTTTCCCTTGAGAGTGAGCTTGATCTACATGCAGATGAGGAGGTTTTAGCTCCTAAGGTTGAGGGGCCTCAAGTTGATGTGGAGAAGCCACATGAATAGGTTCAGAGAGTGGATACATCCACTCAAGAAGAGTCTTCCAGAGAGGGAAGAAAGTGAACTAGAGAGGCTGACAGATTGTTGGATGATGCATGGGAGAATGTAGGAGCACCCACTTCTCACCACAGACAGAGGAGGTCACCATAGAGGTACACTAGATACATGGCACTTATGGGTTCATGTGTTGTGACAGAGCCATCTTCCTTCTAGGAAGCAGTTCAACAACTGGTTTGGGTTGATGCAATGGTGGAGAAGTATGAATCCATAGTTCGAAACAGTGTTTGGGATGTGGTCCTAAGACTGGAGGACAAGTTAGTTGTGAGCTCCCATTGGATTTATAAGGTAAAGAAAGTTGTAGATGGTAGTGTGGAGAAGCATAAGGCCAGATTTGTGGCCCATATATTTTTACGGTTAGAGGGGATTGACTATGATGACACTTTTTCTCCTATTGCAAGGTACTCATCAGTCAGATCTATTTTGGCACTATCAGCACAGATGGGTTGGAAGATCCATCAGATGGATGTGAAGACTTCCCTTCTAAATGGCATGATTGAGGAAGAGGTGTACATAGAGTAGCCTGAAGGTTTTGAAACCTTAGACTGTGAGTTGTATGTGTGCCGACTCAAGAGAGCATTGTATGGGCTTAAGCAAGCACCTCATTCTTGGTATACTAGGACAGATAGCTACTTCATTGGGTGGGATTCACGAAGAGTGAAGTGGATGTGAAACTGTATCACATAGTGGTGGAAGGTAAGATGTTGATCCTTGTAGTTTATGTAGATGATCTAATATTGAGAGGTGATGAGAAGCTCATCAAATCTTGCAAGGAGTACCTTGAAAGAGAGTTTGAGATGATGGATATGGGGCTCATGCATTACTTTCTTGGCATGGAGGTATGGCAGGGAGATGGGGATTTGTTTGTATCTCAAGGCAAGTATGCCAACGAGATATTCAGGAGATTCCACATGGAGAGCAGTAAACCTGTGGAGACTCCTCTAGATGGTAACTAGAGGAAGGAGGATGCTGCTTCAAGGGAAGTAGTGGAAGTTACTGTTTCTAGGCAACTTGTGGGTTCACTCATGTACTTGGTGAACACATGATCGGATATGTGCTATGCAGTTAAATAGCTTACTCAAGCGATCGTTAGGTCTACTAAGCTATATTGGAAGGCTAAAAAGCATGTATTGAGATACCTGAAAGGCACTATTTAGTTTGGGTTATGGTATAGGTAGATAGAGGGAGTGAAGCTTGAAGGCTTCACCGATACAGATTGGGCAGGGAGTCCATCCAACAGGAAGAGAACACAACAAGGGATCTTTAGAATTGGATCAGTGGCAGTTTCATGGTACAACAAGAAACAAAAATCAGTTACACTGAGTTCGGAAGAGGCAGAGTACATGGTTGCAAGTTAGGAAACATGCGAGGCTATCTGAATGAGGAAGATCCTAGTTGGTTTGTTTGGTCAGCAGATGGATCTAACAATGATTTATTGTGATAACCATAGCTGTATAAAACTCTCTAAAAATCTAGTGTTTCATGATTAGTCC
This sequence comes from Pinus taeda, assembly GCA_000404065.3. Classification (NCBI taxonomy): domain Eukaryota; kingdom Viridiplantae; phylum Streptophyta; class Pinopsida; order Pinales; family Pinaceae; genus Pinus; species Pinus taeda. Next base: position 250,409 of record APFE031195978.1, on the reverse strand, counting down.
AAGCATATTGATATCTGATATCATCATCTCAGAGATTATGTATTGAGACAGATCATGTTGTTATATTACATTCCCATGGAGGAGAAAGATGTTGACATCTTGACAAAGGCATTTTCAAGATGTAAATTCGAGTTTCACAGAGATGGGATCGAGGTAGTTGATAATCTCTTTCTAATTGAGAGGGAGTGTTGAGAAATGGAAATAAGAAACTCCAGTTTAATCTGTCCTTGAATTAAACTGGAAATTAAATTCGAATTCTATTCTCATAGCAATTTAAAATAGTTAAATTAAGTTTATTAAACTTAATTAACTTAGTAAATTCAAGATGGAAGTCTTTCTATCATCATGTGTATGTTCTCCCTACTTTGTAGGAGTCTAGTATGTGTTAATTGTGAGTTGTAAAATAGAAGACTCAGTTTCATGAGTCAATTCAATTAAATTAGTTCTCAAACTGATTGAGAGAACTAATAGTGAGTTAACAGTCGGTGGTGTCACTAATGAACTCCACCAATGCTACTCTAGTTAACTAAATATTTACTCATCAGAAACTCATGCATATCAATTTTTAGAAATACCCAATTGAGACTAGAGTGCAGGGACAATGTGCTAATTGTTTTAGGTTTCGTAGAGTTGCACTAATAGTGCATGCATCCAGGAACAAATCCTTGAGGGATTGCGCAATTTTTAGAGGCTTTATTTCCCTTTAAATAAAAACTATTCTCCACAGGAATTACACATTGGAATAGAGACTTGGAGAGCTTTTGAAGAGGCTAAGATTTGACCTTGAGCTTTCTCATGAATTGGAGATTAAATTTGCTAAGTGTTGGGATTGTTCTAAAGAGAACAAGCATTGTAATTTCATATTGATTTTCCAAATTAATACAAAATAGATAGTGGGGTTTTGAGCTGTGGCTTTCCCTGGATATTTATTGTGTTATGTGCCTTTGATTCTCTTCCTCTACTCATTATTGTTTACTCAATGTTTATTGGATTCTGTTGTAAAGAGTAGAAGTATATTCTTGTCTCTTGCTTTAGCAAATTGCATTAGCTTGCGAATCTACAGGATTTTCTACACTATGACTTATATTATTTAGGAATTATTCCATATCCAGAGAATTTCCCTATGGGAGGATCTCTCTTGGATAAGAAGTGGTCACTAGAGGCATGGGATACTATGTGGAGACCTAAGCCCATGGGTGGATTGGGTCTATGGGATCCAAATATTATGGAAATGTTTATGGGCACCTAGATTTAGTTGAATTGAATCGCAATAGGAATTCACTTATGGAAATGAATATGGAAATGTATATATGCACCTAGAACACCTCAACATAGTCTTATTAGAATGAATACATCAACTCTAGGATTTTCAATTAGTCCTTGTCTGAGGAAGGCATTGGTTTAATTCAAAAGCATTATTTTTGGGAAGTCAAAAATGGATGCACAACTTTGTTCTAAGTTGATTCTTAGTAAAAACTACCTGAATTGGGGTGCCAATAATGAGCTTGAAAACTTAATACAACAAATGGTAGGTTGAGCCAAAGTTAAAATTATCGACTGTTGGTTAGAGAAGGAAGCTGATCAAAAGTGGCGTAGGTGGATTCACCCAGAGAATTAACACCCTCATATGGAGGGGGAAGTATGGAAATACTTGTAAAATAACCCAAAGAATCATCAAATCCCATTATCCAATCAAGAGGACAAATTAAAATGGGGGTATAAACCAAAAAGAAGTTTTCCTATTAAAGAATCTTATCATCTAGGGCCTCCAAAGTATACCAGTGGAAAAAGGTATAGAAGTAAAATATCAAGCCAAAAATTTTGTTTTTCCTCGAATTTCTAATACAACACAAGCCATTAACATCTGAAATATTCAAAAGAACAATTATCGAGGCCCCTCTAAATGCCTTGTTTCTTTGCTTAATTTCGAAAACTTGGAGAACCTTTTTAATTCTTGTACCTTTTCTGAGGACCTATAGAATAGGATGAGTGAATGTTTTGCTAGATCTAATAGAGACCCCACAAGAATATATAATATCATTATCAATAGGTGTACCCAAGTCTTCATCAACCTAATTATATTTGGAGCTCTGTAGTTAGCCATATTAGGTAGTCAGCCCTTACACTCCATTAGTTTGATGAGGATTTGAAGGTGTGTGGTTTTGATGTAACGATCATTTGCAGATGGTTTCCCTCCCTCCCATTGAATCCTCTTCCTCCCCCCTAGGTCTTCCCTTACCTCAAGCCCTACTATCTGAAGTCCCCCACCGCATTCCTTCCTAAGGTTGAAATTTGATGGAGCATCCAAAGGTAATCTAAGTTCAACTGGGTTTGGGTAAATAATAAGAGACCATTCAAGAATGCCAGTATATATTTACTCAAGAATTATGTGTATCAAAATCAATACACTAGAAGAATTGATGGGCCTATGAATGGGCTTGGAAATAGTTTATACTTAGGGATACACTAAGTCACCGGTGGAATGTGATTCTCAAATTATTATAAACGTGCTCTACAAAATCCAAGCTAGTACCCATCTCCAAAAGGTCTCATCAAGTTGGAGGTTAAAATCAATGTTGTAATATGTATTTTCTTTATTTCCCTGCATCCAAACTCTAATTATGTCACATGTCCACAAAATATGGAATAAAATACATATTTGTTAAAAAATTATAGATTCCTAGATACTTCTCCACCACTAGCATCACCTTAGTCCCTTTTGGTTTATTCTCCCCTAAATGGTGCATGTAGGAAATTGGATTTACGATATTTTCTAACCTTGTATTAGTTGATGTTCAAGGATGAAAGAGGGGGAAGGATGCCACCACCCCAATTGGAAAATGGACCAAGGAATGTGGCATCCCATACCTGGTGAGAGTTAATGATATATAGAAGGAAATTAACACGCACTCACTAGTGTATTTGAAGTAACATTAAGAGGTGATGAGTGGGCTAGCTAAGGTGTCCAAACATATGGGGCATGTGAAAATGTTTCTCAGGGGCACTTATATATATTAATGAGGTGGGAGAAGTGAACCAAAAATAAGTGAAGGTATGTCATTCGAGAGTAGTTTCTACATATAAGTTGTTATAGCATCATTCAACACTCCTATAGGCCTGATGTGTAACCTCCCTCCTCCCACATCTACCCAGTAACTGACTAACTAGGGTAATCATGCAATACAAGAGGCCACTATAAGGGATTCAACCTCCTTGGTGACCTTAAGGAAATGGAATCTATAAAACACATCAACCAAACCTTACACATCAATAACAACAACCCTCAGAGACATCTCAAACATTCTGCCCCTGAGTCCCCATGATATTTTATGTCGCTTGGCCTTTTGACACTCTCATGCTATAGGCATGCTAGCATCCAGAAACTGTTGGATGCTCTCATAGGCATGCAAGCCAACGTCCAGGGACATCTCCCAACAAAACTGTGTCAATGGCCATGGAGTTCAAGGAACGTTTCTAGCCCATAATTCCAGCCACTGCCCAGAACTTGTTATAAATTTCAAAATCCATCAAATAGATGATGAAAAATCTAATAAACCAAAAATAAACCTTAGGAGTAAGCATGACCATCCCCAACTGGGATTGAAATTAAGCCAAACACTCACAATCAATGCAACCTACAGGTGTAGGATACAAGACAGAGCATGAATTACTAAAAAAACTTATGAAACATGACAAGAAGCATCACCACCTTCTCCATTAAACTTTTATAACATCAACTATGTCTTGCATCCATCATTTCAACAATTATAATTAAATACATGGAATAACCATGACATGAAATAGTTGATTAACCATGCTTATAATAAACATAGAACCATGTAAATAACAGAGAGATAAAAACGATTAAATCCACATCTAAGCAAGTGGAAAACGAAGAGAACTTATATTTCATTAATCATAAGCAAATTCGACTAGGATCAGCACTTCCACATACCACCCAATCATAGACATGATTGAACCAAATATTTCTTTTAGCTAGTCACCCCCATGCCATATTCCAAGCATGAATGTGGAATCTCATGGAAAAACCAAACCAAAAAACACCCAGGGAATCCAGAGGTTAAACCACCTCAACCCTCACCAAACTGTGATCACACCAAAACTAGTGCTCTGATCACAACTAAACTAAACTTGGAATGCCATCCAAAATCCATCACCAGCATTGATGAATTTTTTGTCTCCTTGTCTCTCAGCCTTTACTGCAATCCAATCTTGGATCACTAGGCCCTAAATCGACACCAGTCTCTTAGGCTTTACTGCAATCAAAACCTATATCACTAGGGCCTAAACTAAGAGTCCTCCCTCAAGATTTACCATGTATCCCTCCAAAACCAGTCAAGGGATTCCTAAGCCTTTGAGAATGAAACTTGAGACCACCTTCGCTCCAGATTCCAAAATCCACTAAGAAAACCAAAGCTAAAAACCGAGATAAACATCCCAACACACCATGGAATCTAGAAAAAGGAAAGGATAGGGTGAAAACCATTGTCATGACCTAGCAAAACCATGCCACCGATAGCAAGAGAACCATACTCCAACATGAAAAGCCATGCATGTGAAAACTAGCCAGGAAAGCACACATGCAATATGTTACCTACAATTATTCCCACTGAAGCTTCCTGATCCTACCCTTCTTTCTGGATCCTTCCTTTCCTTCCTTTCCCTTTGCTTGCTTTTCCTTCCTTGATCCAAAGCTATAGTGCTCAGAGAAAACTCTAAGTGACCAAGAGTGAGAGAGAGAGGGGGAGAATAATGAGAGAGCTCCAAACTTGAACTGACAAAAGGTTACCAACTAATCCTTAAAATAACTTTTATTAATGAGGGCTCTAATTCCTAAATTTTCCATTATTTTCCTTCAATTTCCTTGTCACATGCAACCTATGACCTTTCACCTTACTTTTCTCCCAATTTCCATTATTTTCATAAATAAATGTGCCAAAAATGCCTTGTTTCCTTTTAATGTCTTTGCCTTAGCCTTTACCAGTTTTCCTTAGCCAAAAACACATCTAGTGATGCCCACTAGGATATCATTACTTAACATTCAAATTGAAATAAGTGCCCCTTAACCTTGGTCTTATTTTTCCTTTATTAAATTTTATTACATGAAATTTTCACTAGGGCTATTACAAAACCCTCCCCCTTGGGGAACACCATCCTTAGTTTTAAACCACACCAAGAACTCAACAAAAGCCTTGAAAAGAAAACATATCGCCCATGGAGATTTATAACTTAGCTCATTGCATTATTTACAATGAATGACCTACTCAAAAGAAAAACATCATGACAAAATGACAAGATAACTACCATACCGCTTATTGGAGCTTTATAACTTAGCTCATTGTGATATTTACATCCATATACATATACATAAATATACCGAAACATCAGCAAAACATATGCCAAACATATACCAAATATCAACCAAAATTGTTTTGCCTCAACCGGAAAACAATGAGGGATACAAGGCACAGATCTGATCTTCCATCTCCCATGTAGCTTCTTCATACCCAAAGTGCTTCCAATGCACTTTAACTTGCTCTATGGCTCTGTTCCTACCATGAGATTTTCCTCTACAATATGCACTGGGGATCCATCTGGAACTCTCTTTCTTTCTCCACCTGTAATACATACCAATCAATAACATGATCAACATCCTTTATATACCTCTTAAGCAATGAGATATTGAAAACTTCATGGAATTTCACTATTGGAGGTAGTGTAAGTTTATATGCCACTAGTCTAATCCTCTTAAGGATCTCAAAAGGCCTGCAATACCCTGGTGCCAACTTGGCACATGATCCAATCCTCAAAGATCTCTTCTTGGGCTTGATGCACAAATACACAGGCTCCCCAACTTGGAACTCCTTGAATACCCTATGTTGATCTACATAACTCTTTTTTCTATCCTATTCTTCCTTTAGATACTTTTTAATAACTTGCATTTCCTACTCCATGTACACCAACATATCCATCCCAATAAGTACCATGTTCACTGAATCTCTTGAGCTGGAGGGAGTGTTACAACTTTGTCCATGCAATGCCTCAAAAGGACTCATCCCCAATGACTCCTAATAGCCATTTTTGTATGTGAACTCAACCAATGGAAGATAATCCTCCCATTTCCTCTACTGGTGCATCACGCACACCCTCAGCATATCCTCCAAGATCATGTTGACCCTCTTTGTATGTCCATATGTCTGTGGATGATAAGTTGTATTGAAGGCCAACTCTATACCCAAACTTGCAAACAATTCCTTCCAAAACTTGGAAGTCAACTTTTCATCCCCATCTGACAAAATATTCTTTGGAACACCATGCAATATCACTATTCATCTTATGAACACCTATGCTACCTCACTAGATGAATATGTAGTCTTCACTAGAATGAAGTGAGCTACTTTACTCAACCTGTCAACCATGATCATAATAGAATCATGTTGCCTCACTGTCCTCGGAAGACCTATAATGAGATCCATGGAAATGACCTCCTATTTCCATTCTGGAATCTCTATAGGTTGTATTAAACCACTTGGGTGCTTACATTTTTCCTTTACCTATTGACAATCTAAGCATTTACCCATGAGTTATACCACTTCCTTCTTTAGATTTAGTCAATAGTAGAACTCCTTCACTGCCGTCAATGTCTTATGATATCCAAGATGACCCAAGTATGTCTTGGCAAGAAACTCCCTCAAGATTAGATTCTTGATCTCACTACAATTCGGCACATAGATCCTATCCTTGAATCTCACTAAACCATCTGTCACGAGACGATAGTCTACATCCTAATCACCTATACTTGACATGTACCTGTACACGTAATTACACCTGTACCTGTACCTATGCTTGTACATATATCTACACCTGTACCTATAATCTGTTGTAACCTATGTATGATCACCATGTACTTGTCATCCCCTTGTCCTTCTTGCAAGATCCTATCATTTAACTCTATTCCATAAGAGCTCATAGTTGCTATATGATTTACCTTGACCTTCCTACTGAGAGCATTTGCAGCTCAGTTCTCCTTTCCTTTGATGTATCTAATCTCAAAGATGGATTAACTATGGGTGGCCAACCATTTAGCTTGCCCAACATTTAGATTCGATTGGTCAAACAAATACCTCAACCCACTGTGATCACTCATTAGTACAAGCCTTCTGCTAAGAAGATAGTGCCTTCACATCTTCAATGCATGTATTATTGTTGCTAGCTCCAAATCATGTGTCAGATATTTCTTCTCATGCTCATTCAGTTTCCATGACTCATAGCACACTACCTATCCTTCTTGCATGAAAGCTCCACCATGTCCTGTCTTGCAAGAATTTGTATACACTACAAACTCCTTGTCCAGATCTACAATCTGTAGCATTGGTGCATATGTCAACAACTGCTTAAGTTTCTCAAAACTACCCTCACATTCTTCTTTCCATTCAAACTTCTTACCTTTCCTCTACAATGATGTGATAGGATATGCAATTCATGAGAAGTTCCTGATCAAACTCCTATAGTAACCTCCCAATCCCATAAATGATCTCACCTCCTCTACATTCTTAGGAGCTGCCCATTCCACGATGGTCCTTATCTTTTCTAGATCTACTGCTATGTCATCCTTGGAAATGACATGTCCCAAGTAATGCACCTTTTTCTAAACAAAGTTGCACTTGCTAAGCTTAGCACACAACTAATACTCTCTTATAAATCTAAACACTACTTCTAAATGATTGGCATGTTCTTCCTCATTTTTAGAATATACCAGTATGTCATCAATTAATACAATAATAACTTTTCTAGATAAGGATGCAACACATTATTCATAAAACACATAAATCTAGCTGGAGCATTAGCAAAACTGAATGGAGCTACAACAAACTCATAATGCCCATACCTAGTCCTGAATGCAGTCTTGAAGATATCCTCTTCCTTGATGCATACTTGATGGTATCCTGATCTCAAGTCAATCTTAAAGAACACTTATGCTCCCTTTAATTGATCAAACAAATCATCAATCTTAAGCAATGGGTACCTATTCTTGATTGTTACCTATTTAGCTATCTGTAATCAATTCACAACCTAAGAGTACCATATTTCTTCTTTACAAATGACACTGGTGCACCCCAAGGCGATACAATTGGCCTAATGTATCCCTTTTCAATGATCTCCTTTAACTGTAACTGAAACACTACCAACTCAGGTGTGTTCATTTGGTAAGGTTCCTTTGATGCCGAAGCTTCCCCGAGAACTAACTCAATAGGAAGTCTACCTCCCTATGAGGTGGAAACTCTGTAATGTGATGAAGAAATACATCCTAAAATTGTTGTAGGACTATGTACCTACTAAAAGCATCTACATCCTCAACTCCCTCACCTTTGTCACTAGAAATGTATCTCCTTTAACTGTAACTTATGCATACCTGATGGTATCCCAATCTCAAGTCGATCTTAAAGAACACTTATGTTCCTTTCAACTAATCAAGCAAATAATCAAACTTTGGCAATGGGTACCTACTCTTGATCATTACCTTATTCATCTGTCTATAATCAATTCAAAATATGAGAGTACCATCTTTTTTCTTTACGAATGACACTGGTGCACCCCAAGGTGATACAATTGGCCTAATGTATCCCTTTTCAAGGATCTGCTTTAACTGTAACATATGCATACCTAATGGTATCCTGATCTCAAGTTGATCTTAAAGAACACTTCTGCTCCCTTCAACTGATCAAACAAATCATCAATCTTTGGCAATGGCTACCTATTTTTTATCGTTAGCTTATTCAGCTGTCTGTAATTAATTCACAATCTGAGAGTACCATCTTTCTTCTTTACGAATGACACTGGTGCACCCCAAGGTGATATAATCGGCCTAATGTACCCCTTTTTAAGGATATCCTTTAACTATAACTTATGCATACCTGATGGTATCCCGATCTCAAGTCGATCTTAAAGAACACTTTTGCTCCCTCAACTGATCAAACAAATCATCAATCTTCGACAATGGGTACCTATTCTTGATCGTTACCTTATTCAGCTATCTGTAATCAATTCACAATCTGAGAGTACCATCTTTCTTATTTACAAATGACACTGGTGCACCCCAAGGTGATACAATTGGCCTAATGTATCCCTTTTCAAGGATCTCCTTTAATTGTAACTTAAACACTATCAACTCAGGTGTGCTCATCTGGTAAGGTTCCTTTGATGCCAAAGTTTCCCCGAGAACTAACTCAATAGAAAAGTCTACCTCCCTGTGAGGTGGAAACTCTATAATGTCATCAAGAAATACATCCTAAAAATGTTTTAGGATTGTGTACCTAATCAAAACATCTGCATCCTCAACTTCCTTACCTTTGTCACTAGAAATGTGCACTACAAGCATCACACAAACTTTTTTGCAACTATGCTTAACCTACATAGTGGTAATCATCCTCAGTGATGGAGGCCTCTTCTTTCCCTACAAAGTTCTCTTTACCCCACTATCATCCATAAACTCAATGGCGTTGTCGAAGCAATCCACTTTGGTCCTGTGAAGGTACAACCAATCTGTACCCAAAAGCATACTATACATCCTAATGGAAATACATTCAAATGAATTGTTGGAGGCATACCATTTAACTCAAATGCACAAGCTCTTACCTAATGGTGAACTCTCTTCTTTGTACCTGTAGCCAACTGTATAAACCAAGACTCTGCATGCACTTCTTTTCTAAAACCACACTTATCCACCAGGTCAGGATTATTATAACTATAGTTAGACCTAGGATCAATGAAAATACAAGCAACTTGATCACAAAGCTTATCGTCCATCTCAATGATAGATGTCTGATGATCTGCCTTCCTACTGTCCATAGATGCATAGATCTGAGGAATGTTATGACCAACATCACCAACATTATGTGCCTGCTGAGAACTATAGATTTTGGGTCTACTACCACTCTGATACTATGAACAATCCCTTTTATGATGATCCTTACCACATATCCTACACTGCAATGGTTCCCTACCACCGCCTCTAGCCTGCTCCTCTCCATATCCCTTCCTATTTGTATTGATCTTCTTCTAAGGGACTAAAACTTCTTTCTCACTTACCTCTTGAGATCTTCCTCACTTGGGTGGCCATTTTCCTTTATCTTTCTCATTTCATTTCAAGTCATGCTTAGGTTGAACTTTGCGTTTCGACTTCTCATAACAATGTTTCAACTTTTTGATGGCCTCCCCCAACGATCTAGGCTCATCGAACTCAATCCGGTATCTGTATGCTACTAGCAGTCCATTGATGAATCTCTGAGCCTTGCCCCTCTCCTCCTTGAGGTAAGGCACATATCTCAATAGCTCCAAGAACCTGCTAGTTTACTGATCATGTGTCATGGAATCCGCAACTCATAAAACTCCTTAGCTCTATCATCAAAGTATCTTTGTGTTGGAGTGTTTTCTTCTCGAAGGTGTATGAAAAGAAACCAATTTAGGTTGTGGATGAAAAACAACCTCAATAGTAAAAATGGTTGTTAACTAGTGTAGATTTTTAGCAAACGACAGAAACAAAACCTGCCAAAGCATTGATCTATGCAATAGAAATAGTTAAATAATAGAATGGAACAAGAAACTAAGCGTAAATAACTCCAATAATCCAATGGAAACTAGAGATATAAAGAATATATTTTATTAAACAACACCTATGAAGGGAACAAATAATGTTACCAGTCCCCCTCTATGCGATGTGTTCTTGGTGATCCTCAATGTCTTTAGATTCTGTTGAGTTTCTCTCCTCTATAATGTGTAAATCCCAGCGAACAAAATGTTTGAGCTCAATGAGAACTCAAATGGAAAAGAAAGTGATGTGTGACAATGATAATAGTCAAGGTTACAACAGTGAGTGCAACATTGAAAATGATCAAAAGTGAATAATGAATGTAAAACCCTTCTATTTATAACAAAATATTAGGTTATTCTCGAATAATGGGAAATAATAAAATAATATTAACCAAATTCTAGAATTAACCATTTGCAATATTTTATTATATTTGGTTGGAGGGAAATAGTATTTATATTGATTAAATACTTTTATTTAGAAATAATAAATAAATAAATGATTTAGTTATCATCTCAAGGAATGTCATTAAGGAATAATAAACAAATAATTATTTATTTTGTATTCCTAGGAGATTTAGTTAAACTTAACAAGGAATAATAACTAAATAATGACTAATTAATTATTCCTAGAGAAGAATAAGATAAATAATGATTTATCTATTTATTTCTCATGACTCTGTCAAATATGACAAGGAATATTAGCTAAAAAATGGTTTAATTAAAAATTCCTATAAGATAATTAAATAAATAATGATTTATTTAATTATTCTTCATGGGTTTAACTAGAAATAACTTGACAAATGTGGTTTATTAGGTAATTTATTATAGTGAAAGCAATTTTACTATGGTAAAATTGGCCCTACATGGTGTACTTCGATCCATCTAATAAATTATGGATAGATAATTGATTTTTGGTGATAATAGATTGCCCCCCAATGTATGAGTGTTAAGAGAAAAATGTATGACCGAAGTATGTTGTAAGGACACAATCAGTAAACACCGAAGGGGATTCAAAGAGAGAGAGAGAGAGACCGATGTAGCTAAATCAAAACAGGATAGTCACTGAGGGGATGAGACCAACTAACTGATGTAAGTATCCTTTTATGTTGTAGTACCTGATCTTAGTGAGGTGGGGGAGGCATACCTATACCCATCAAGATAACTCAGTATAGAAAATAATAATGTGCCCAGAAAAATGAAACTAAACACTAAAGTACATGTTGAATGGTAGTTGACATGCTGGCATAAATGAGCCTTAAAATGATATAATGTATCCCATATACATAATGCACCTGGAAAAAACATGAGCTAGGACTGAATACAATAACAACTGAGTATATCATATATAATGGCCCTTCCCTAAAAGAATGGGTGGGAGGGAGGGTAGAACAACCAAAGAAGCCCTGTTGAATAGGAAAGTGCTCTGCAAAACTGAATGAATCATTTGGAGGAGACATGCATGCTACGAATGCTGCAAGTGGTAGGAACTGAACCCATCAACTTTGTGGAACTACATCTAAGGCTGTAGCATAATATGAAGTCATCCGAGAATGTGGGGGGCTACCTGAAAGGCCACCCTGTCATGAGGTCTGAAACATCTCAAACACACTCGAGAAACACTAGTACAATTTGCTGCATCATTGGACCACCAAGTGTATGAATCACAAGCATGAAATAATCAAGTCAAAGGGTAATGATGGTTCCTTTTTCTTGATTTGAGGCACTGAACAAGAGTGGAAGCTGGAACCAAGATACACTGCCCTCTAGGTCGTTCTTTTGGAATAGATGTGTTGATGTCGACAGAATAGGGCCTGCCATAGGTGAGGAAATGAGGATCCTCAGCTAAGGCATGAGGGAAAATATTAATGTGATTGATGGTTTGACAATAGGGAGAATGGGGAAAATGGACTGAGGGACAGATATACGACTTCCCTCGTTAGAGCATAAAGTGCAAGGTTGACCTAACAACGACTGACTCGACTCTGGAGGGGATAATGAACAATATTATTAAAGGCCAAAATGGGCAACACGGGATGAATGGTATGCAAATATGGATGTAATACTATGACATGAGACAATGGGATGGAAAACAAACTCCATGGATGTAAAGGTGACTCATCATGAATGCTCTAAACAAGGGTGACTCGATGATGCTGCCACACAGAATAGGCTCAGAGGGGACCATGAAAACATGAGAAAATGATGGTTTCTCATGAAGAAAATCAACACATGAGACACAAAGCACCAAGGGAAGGTGGTCCCCAAAGTACAAGTGTCAAATATGAAGAAACTTGGTATTAAGACGCGAGAAAGTGGCCCTTCCTGGAAAAATTCCTTTCGGGTGAAGTGTCAAATCATCAAAGATGGAGAAAGACACATTATAGCTCTCAGTGAGATATTTCCAATGGTGCTGATGGTTCATCAAACTGAGTTATGGTTTTGTTGCAATGGGTGACAAACGAACTAGGGGTTTTCCTCTAAAAGGGTGTTTTCCCTCCAATATAATTCATATTCTTATTGAGCTTTAGAGAATTTGGAGAGGAGGAAAAGGTCATAAATCTTGTGGAGATCGTAGCAGACAAAATGACCATCAGAATTGGGATCTTCAATTTTCAGGCAAGTGGACTTACTTGTCTAAAGATGGACTTAATGCTTCTTGGAAGGATGGTTCCTAGTGAGGAATTAAGGGAAGAGGAAAATGAGAATGAACTACTAGAGGAGGTCTAGAATCATCATCACCCACTAAGTCAAACATGGGGACTATGTGGTAAAGGTGGTATGAATAGGGTATAATATTTGAAGATATGGTATCAAACGTCTACAATATTGTTACAGATCCATTTGGGCACATCAAAGCCCAACATTTAGATCATTATTTTATGGCTCATAAAACCCTAAATTTAGTTGTTTCATGCCCTAAACAAGTCACCCCTTTGAATGCCTCCTTCCCAGACAGTTTCATGACTTGAAGATGTCAAGAAATAGCCTCTAGTGAGACCAACACAGGTAAGCCCTTATGAAGGTGCGTTGCAAAGCAGTTAAGTCTATTGCCAGGGTGCTCTGCAGAGCACTTAGGCTTCCTTTCACCTACACTGGGTGAGAATGATCAAAATTCACATTGGGTTTAGGGAATATTCTTATCTTTTGGAGTCATGTAGAATTTTTCCTGACTTATCAACTCCTATGATCTCAAAAATGGATGAGTAATGAGTTAAGGTGCATTGTATCCTCTCATCCCTTCCTCCATGGAACTAATTCTAAGAATGGAAGGCCATTCAATGCCACCATTAATGACAAAACCTCCTTCATCCTCCTATAAATTGACCACTCATCTAAGTGATCAGGGGCTAGACTATGTTGAATTGTAAGGAGATAATGCCACTATGAGATTTGGCTTTGAAGAAAGTGTTGTGATGCTACAAGTTTGTCATGCTTTTGATGTGATGTGGATGGGATCCAAGCTGGTGGAATGGCTTTGAATTAGCCACCAATGGTTGTAATTCCTTCTTTTATCTAATAAAGTGTTTGAACCTTTTGCCATATGTTGTGTTCTTTCATAATGCTTATATGTATGAATTGCTTCTGATTCCTTTCATTTATATTTAATAGATCGTATGTTTTGATTGATTTTTGTCTTTTGTTGTGTTTACATGGTACTTCTCAAGCGGATTAAGTACGGGAAGGAGTGACGGAATCGATAAAAGGGAGACGAGAGGAAATTGAAACTACAGGTAGGTCTTCTATCTTCTAATCTTATCTATTGTTTAGAGGAAAAGTCTAAAACACTTTAAACTGTTGTTCTAGGCATGACTACTTGTTTACTGAATTAGTGTTTATCCATAGATGCTAAATTCTCCAAAACAAATTGGCAATTCCGCTCGGGAAGAATCCTCTTTCCTAGTAGCTTATCCACCTGCTAAGACATCCTTGTAGACTTTATTTGTGTTCATATATTGTAATTTAGTTGTTTACATTGAAAAATTGGTCAAAACTGTGTCAAGTTGCCTTTTGAAATGGCTTACTGTCACCAGCGCGGGCTTGTGGGGGACACAGTGCGCTATAGAGCACCCCTGGCTTAATGACAGTGCTCTGAAGCACACTGTCTTCCACTTTGGACTACGTTGATCCTCCTGGGATCATTTTCCCACCTTTGGAAAGAGTTTTTTTTCCAAAATTTCTTTGTTTGATTATTTGCTAATTGATTAATGAATGCTATGTCTCAGAAAATGAGTTGTTATCTCCTGGTCTAGCCCAGCTTTTATTGGATTGATTAATGTTTCTTCATGTTTTCTTTGTCATTATCGATCAATAGTCAAAGTTAGAATATAGTTGATTAATATTCATTCGAAAGAAAGTGTCATAAAGTCTTCTCTTCCTTCGAATTAGAAGTGTCGTAAAAGTCTTCATTCTTATTAAAGATTGATTGATTGTACGTGCATCGTTTCCTTTTTTGTTCATCACAACATTAAGGGATTTGAAAAGAAAAACTTGCATCATTCATATTGTAGTTTGTGAATTCTTGAAAGGAATAACTAGGAAAATTGCATTAGATGTTCTCTTTGCTCTTTGATCGAAAGAAATCTGATTGCTCTATCTCTAAGTAGCTAGGAATTTCATCATTAAATTGAATGGAAAGAATTCTTATCATATTAGTTTCATTTTAGGAATTGCAAACATACATCATGTGGTGAACCCTGAAAAGAAAATTCTAAAGAAGATCAACTTAAAATTAACATCAATTTACCTAATGGAGCATTGTCACCTAATGAAAAACATTTAGAGGTCTAGGCTAGAGACGTGTTCCAGCATCATAAAACAAAGCAACTGTCACTAACTTGTTTGAAATACATCCCGAGTGTGATACCTCATTCCATGTACATGAGTATATCGTAGGTCTTCCACATACCTTCAGGTATATAGGGTGGTGTTACAATATGTAAAGTATATGGGAATGCTCTCACTGTGGGTTTTGCATTAGACAACGCTTATACGGATTGGGCCTCCATGTACTTTCGGGTATATATGGGAGGACACCACTAGGTTGCTATCCATCCTTAGGTAACTGAGTTGGCCGCCTTGTATACTGTGATACACCAAACACAAAATTTGGGGAGATTACCTACCCATACTTCTTGGTTCGCCAAGAGGTAGTCTGCAATTCACAGTTGCTTGGTAAACCTTTTGCCTAGATTATCCCTATTTTGTTTTGTTATGTTACTTTGATTAAAATACAATTAATTTACCATGGATAACATCCTCCACGCTCACTCCTTAGTTGATCTTAGTTTGGAACAAATGGCAACAAATCCAGAATCCACCGATCAAGGAATTCATTTTGATGGGAATCCTAGTCCTTTTCCTTCTTTTGGAAATATTGGTGCTCCATATACGGCTACATTGTCCCTTCCGGGATTTACCATTGGCTTTCCAGTATGGTTGCTTTCAACCTCCTTGGTACAAAACGTTGTGATTTCTCCACAATCGAGTACACCTCCAATTAGACAAAATCAACCTCCAGTTGATCCTAAAGTTGACCCTTTGCCTTCTTCCTCGGTTGTTTCTTCCTCCCCTTCTTCCTCTTCGCCTGGAGAAAGTAGTGGTAGTAGTAACTAGGTGGCTAAGAAGAAGAAGAAAGGGAAGAAGAAGAAGAAGCAAATTCATCAAAGGGGCAACCAAGTAACCATTTCCTTGAATGCAACATCTGATGAGAAACCATTCATCAAGCCTCACAAAGTTTGATATCCATGCAAAATTTGTGCGGGAGACCATCTTCTTCAAAATTGTCCTGATATTCCTCAGATCTTAGAATCTTCTTGATCACAACATCCCGTGTCAT
This sequence comes from Pinus taeda, assembly GCA_000404065.3. Lineage (NCBI taxonomy): Eukaryota > Viridiplantae > Streptophyta > Pinopsida > Pinales > Pinaceae > Pinus > Pinus taeda. The sequence goes on along the minus strand of APFE031195978.1, from coordinate 233,962 downwards.
CAACTTTTTGAGATCATGTTGGTGACACACCATCAACTAGTAATAGTAAATTTCATGGAAAGAAGGGTAAAACTAAGTTTCCTTGTAGTTTATGTGAAGCGAATCACCCCATTCACCTTTGTCCCTATCTGAATGAAGCCAAAAAAATGTTGGATAACCATCCTATTTCACCACAAGGACTTCCATCTGGTTAGAAGAGACTTTCCATTAATTCTTCACTAGTTGATGAATTGACTAACGAAAATCAATTGTTGGTCAAACCCACTCCCTCTGAAAGTGAATCCTATGAGTCTATAGCCACCCCAAATCAACAGGTCGAGGTAACAGTTGACCTGATTTCACCTTCAGTAAATCATACCTTTTCGGAAGAGAGTGAATATGATAACACTCAGGTTCTTTTTGTTTCTTTAGATTCAAATAAGCTTAGGGGAAATCTGGCTGTTCCATCAAGATAGGAGGAAAATCCTCCTACTCTCGTAATTCAAGGGGTTAATTCTCCCATTTCTATGGTACCCGTCCAAGTAGTCTAGTCACTTCCTTTGATTGGAATTGACTAGCACGATTCTGTCTTCCTTCTTATGTGCCTTTCTAGATCATAGTACAAGTTTGTAATATGATTGTATCTGGCACTATTATAGATGAAGGTGCATCTGTGAGTATTCTTTCCTCAACTACTTGGCAAGCACTCAGTTCACCGTCAGTTGTGTCTGTTACCCAGAATCTAATGGATTTTAATAGAGGAACCAGTCAACCATTAGGGATCCTCCCTCAGTTACCTATTACTTTGGGAGGAAAAATCATTTATTTGAATGTGATTGTAGTCCCAAGCCCTTTAGATTATAATTTACTTCTCGGGCGTGACTATGTTTATGACATGGGAGCTATTGTATCAACACTCCTTCGAGTGATTTGTTTCCTGCATGAAGGAAGAATTGTCACAGTTGACCAGCTTTCATTTCCCAGTCCAAATATGGCTTCCAGTCAACCATCCTCCCTAATTGGTCCTTTTGTACCAATGGTATCATCCTCACCACGAGTCAATTATGTGGCAACCTATTCCATACCTACATCAACTGATGATCAATTCAATGATGTTGTACATCATGTACTGGGGGCATTGGAACCATATCTCTCCTTCATGACCTCTTATGAGTTGTGATCCAAGGGTATGAGGATAGTTCTTTTGCTGTGTCAACCTCATTAAAAAATTAAACAACTCCTGAGGACAATTCCTTGTCTTGTGTCAACCTCGTTAAAAATGAAACCAAGGATATGAGGATAGTTATTTTACTATGTCAACCTCATTAAAAAATGAAACAGGTCCATGAGGATAGTTCTTTTACTGTGTCAACCACATTAAAAAATGAAACAACTCCCACGAGGACAGTTCCTAGTCTTGTGTCAACCTCATTAAAAAAATGAAACCAAGGAGTATGAGGATAGTTCTTTTACTGTGTCAACCTCATTAAAAATTGAAATAACTCCCATGAGGATAGTTCCTTGTCTTGTGTCAACCTCGTTAAAAAATGAAACAAGGAATATGAGGATAGTTCTTTTACCATGTCAACCTCATTAAAAAATGAAATAGTTCCCATGAGGATAGTTCCTTGTCTTGTGTCAACCTCATTAAAAAATGAAACAAGGAATCTAAGTAGAGTTCCTTGTCTTGTATCAAGCTCATTAAAAAATGAAACAAGGTCCCTTGGAGAAAAGTTCCAAGTCGAGTCTTTGAGTAGATATCGTAAAATCCCAGTCAAGTCTTTCACTTGATCTCGTAAACAAACCTTCATTCCATCCACCTAGTAGCCATGAGTAGTCTATTTAGGTGAATGTAATGAAGCTTTGGGGGCATACACCTAATGCTAAAGTTAAGTTTCCATGTAGGTTATGTGAAGCGAATCACCCCATTCACCTTTGTCCCTATTTGGATGAAGCCAAAAAGGTGTTGGATAATTGTCCTGCTTCACCGTAGTGACTTCCATCTGGCTACAGGAGACTCTCCCTTTCATCATGTTGGGGGCATGTAAACCAATCTCAAGCATAGTTCTTCATTTCAAGCTTGTGTAAAAATGAAACAGAATTCAAGCATAGTTCTTGGTTTTAAGCTTGTGTAAAAATGAAACTGAATCCAAGAATAGTTCCCTATGGTTCAAGCTTGTCTAAAAATGAACTCATTTCCATTTTAACCCTCGTGATTTCCATTATATCAACCTCTTTCATCAGATGATCCTTGGTCTTTTTCATCCCATCGCCACCATCCATTTTGGTTGATCATACGATTTCACTTGGTTGTTTTACCCTTTTTGAGGAACAATTGCAATAAGTGGTCTTATTAGCCAACCTCTTCATAGAAATCAACATGCTTTGAGAAGTTCCAACATCACTAGAACCAATTTTTATCCTAGAAACCACTCGTTCCTCAAAGTGGAGTTCTCTTTAAGCTCTTTTCAGACTCTCTAAATATGAAATATTGTCGAGCACTTGTCCTTTCCAGCTCGTTCATGGATTTGAATTGATATCTCTCTTGTATTATTTTACACTTTTTCGGACTTGAGAGATTAACTTACGAAAAAGAACTTGTGGAGTTTTATTTTTATCCTTTTTAAAACTCTCTAAACATGAAAAGGACCGAGTTATCTTTGTCGTTAAACTCGTTAAAACATCAAAATAGTGACAAATTTGTCCACCTAGACAAGACCGTGTTTCACCTTCGCTAGACTTGTTAAAACATCAAATAGCGATGAATTCGCTCGAAGGGTGAAATTATATAATAAGCATATGGTATCCTCCTCAAGCTTGATAAAAATAAAGAGGTACGGGTTAGCAATGACTGGGGAAAATGGGAAAAAGGGGAACCACTTTATGGTAGCAGGTCGCTCTTGAACATGAAACTTTCACTCCATCACCGTGACTATCTAGGTTGGGTTATTAGCTTGATGGTTATCACACCGTTGGTCTATCATACCATCCATCACTTTTTTTTGGGTCAATGCTACCAATTCACTTTAGTGTCGTTGACATGTTCAAGAGAAGTCATCCAATCAAAATACATCTTTTGCGATACCATAAACCTTCATTTTCATGACCACCATTCCTGAACCTTGTGTCGTCAGTCAAATTCTATCTTTAAAATCACTACACTCATTTTGTGTCATTGATGTGGGATACATCAAGGCCCTTGTGCGATGAGTCAATTCTTATCGACACCAGCACAGTATCCAAGAAGTTGACTTATAAACACCCATTCAGTACCTTGAAGCTTGCATGCATCAATGGCAGGTTTCTTGGTTTCGGCGATAGGCATGCATCAATGGCCTTCGATCGAATGAATTTGTATGGTGTTTAACATCAAATCATCCATTCACACCATGCAGAATGTATTACAATAAATTGAGGATCATTATCATTATCGGTGATTTCTCTCGCATCTGTTAAGAGCTTACATCATTGGCTAGTAATCAAATGGTGTCTTCTCATGTTCGACTTCAGATCACATATTCACATAGTTAGACTCGTACTTGAGCAAATGGTTCAATGATATTGAAGACCCCATATCTAGTTTCATTCATCCAGGCTGCAATATCATGAGTACTAAATCATATGTACAATGGCTTTACATTGATAGTCATTCAGATCATGGGTCTATATCTGTAGACGACTGTTTATGTACATGTAATGAAAGTTTATAAGTTGAGCATGGGTATGCCTTCTCTCAAAAATTCATGTAAAATCAAATATCATCATATATGTATTGTAATTGATGCAGGTCACCTTCCACTTCGATATCTCCTCATCACATCGTAAAGCATTTCATTTGACATTGGCCATTTCCTGACTTCATGCTTTAGGGGGAAGCTGTTATAGATCCATTTGGGCACATCAAATCCAAACATTCAGATCAGTGTTTTAGGGCTCATTAAACCCTAAATTCAGTTGTTTCATTCCCTAAAAAAGTCACCCCTTTGAATGCCTCCTTCTCAGATAGTTTCACGACTTGAAGACATCCAGAAATAGCCTCTAGAGGGACCAATGTAGGTAAGCCCTTATGAAGGTGTGCCACATAGCAGTTAAGTCTACTGCCAGGGTGCTCTACAAAGCACTTAGGCTTCCTTTCACTTGCATTAGGCGAGAATGATTGAAATTCACATAGGGTTTGGGGAATATTCTTATATTTTGGAGTCATCTAGAAGTTTCCCTGACTTATCAAATCCTATGAGCTTGAAAATGGATGAGGAATGAGTTAAGGTGCAACTTATCCTCTCATCCCTCCCTCCATGGAACTAATTCTAAGAATAGAAGGCCATTCAATGCCACCATTAATGATAAAACCTCCTTCATCCTCCTATAAATTGACCACTTATCTAAGTGATCAGTGGCTGGACTATGCTGAATTGTAAGGATATAACACAGCTATGAGATTTAGCTTTGAAGCAAGTGTTGTGATGCTACAAGTTTGTCATGCTTTTGATGTGATGTGGATGGCATCCAAGCTGGAGGAATGGCTTTGAATCAGATACCAATGTTTGTAATTCCTTCTTCTATCTAATAAAGTGTTTGAGCCTTTTTCCATATTTTGTGTTCCTTCATAATGCTTATATGTATGAATTGCTTCTTATTCCTTTCATTTATATTCAATAGATCGTATGCTTTGATTAGTTTTTGTCTTCTATTGTGTTTACAGAGTACTTCTCAAGTGGATTAAGTACGGGAAAGAGCGGCGAAATCGATACAAGGGAGACAAGAGGAAAGTGGAACTATAGGTAGGTCTTCTATCTTCTCATATTATCTATTGTTTATAGGAAAAGTCTAAAACCCTTTAAACTGTTGTTCTAGGCACATCTACTTGCCTAGTGAATTAGTGTTTATTCATAGATGCTAAATTCTCCAAAACAGATATGCAATGTGAATATGGCTCACCGGAGAGGTCGTTAGGACAAACTATCCAAGGAATGGGAGGATAATAAACCATACCTAGATTTGGTGGGATGTAGGTAGAGAATTATGTTAATCAATTGAGAAGATGACCAGGGGAAAACCATCATGCCCCCAAGCATGGGATATTGCCTACAAGAATATGTGATGGAAGGGACTGATCTAGTATGCAAAGGTGGGAATGATTCTCCCTAGTAGGAGGAGCTTGTGGAGCACCATTGTGTTCTGAGTGCTTAAAAAATGGATTCAAGAATCTCATCCCAACTTCAAACGAGATCCTCCAAAGGATGATAAGGAGATGTAGGGGTGTTTGCGCCGTCTAGTATGTTATGGCCATACTAGATGTATTTAGAGTGGTAGACTCCAAACACATTTATTTTTATATGTCGATACATAATTTGATTATGCATCTTGGCAATGATGGTTCGCCAGGTGTTTTGTTTATGGTTGTCTTCAGTGGTATAGTATACATGTGATAAATTCCAATCTAGAATGTTATTTGCAATGGTTTCTACATAGTTATTTTCGGCTCTATGAACATGACTAAAAGTAATGGTTTCAAATTCACATACCAACAACTTAACTCATAGATATTTCTAAATAAGACTTGGTTATGCACATGATACAAACCACTCAATTGCATGGCAAGCAACAAGAAATCTAAATGAACATGAACATGAAGGATTCAATGAGCAAGGGAATAGACTAACAAACCTATCGCTACATCATATTCGGCCTGGTTATTGATGGTAGATATAATGCACACATCGTTAGAATGGACTAACGTATGCGAGGGGATGAAAATGGCCCATGCTTCTAAAGTTAGATTCCTAGAGAAGTGACTCACACTGTCGGCATAATTGATATACAATGTGGATGATGGATCCATCTGAAAGGTGCAAAAGATAACAAATGAGATGATGCAACCTACCTAAATGCATGACATAAATAAATACACACAAATCAATGGGATATGATATGGATGAAATTTCTTGAGGTAGAGTGCATTGTGAGGATTAGGTAGGGGTTAGCCTCCAAAATCCTCAAGAAGGTATTCCCCCTTGCCTAAGTCCTTACGAATGATGTAAGGTCGTAGCCATAATGATTCAAAGTTCCGATGTCCCAGGGTATCATGGGCCTGGTCATAGACCAAAACAAGATCTCCTTTGTGGAAGGCACGATGGTTGAATTTTTGGTCATGCTAGCCTTTGGTGCACTTTTTGGCCACTTCAATGGTATGTAACACAAAACAACAGTCTTTAGAAGCATGCTCAAGCATGATAAGTATTTTTTCTAATGGTTGGGTGTTGGGAAGAAGTTTGATTGCCAGGTGAAGGAAATGGATCTCACACTCGATCGGTGAGACTGCCTCCTCACCAAAAACAAGTTGGAAAGGAGTAAACCCAGTGGCAGTTTCAATAGAAGTTCTATAGGATCACAAAGCTTGGAAGAGCATAAGATTCCAGTTGGTCTTGTGCTTATTCACCATCCGCTGAAGCATCGTTTTGAGAATCTTGTTGACTTCTTCAACTTGTCCATTAACTTGTGAGTAATAAGACAATGAATATTGGTGCTAGAAGCCCAATAGCGAGGATAGCTCATGCCATACCTCATCTTCAAAATGTCGGCCATGGTCGGAGACCAATTTCTCTGGAACCCCGAATCGAGCAATAACATGGTTAAAAAGAAAAGGGTTGTGATAACTGCCATGTTGTTGAATGTAGGCATGGCCTCAGCCCATTTGGTAAAATAGTCAACCACCACTATAACATACTTATGGTCATTAACAGAGGTGGTCGACACTCCATAAAATCAATGGCCCATTTTTTTAAAGAACCGACTGCAATGACATGATGGAAGGGAGCTGGTGGGGTTCCTACATTTGGGGAAACATGTTAGAAATTGGGTAGTCTTTGACTGCCACAATGCAATCACTGAAGAAGTAACCAACATGCATGATTTTTTGGACGGTGACCATACCAAAGTGGTGACCGCCACAAGTGCCACTGTGACAGGCACTAAGAACTTTCTCTGCCTCAAGATGGGTTAGACAATGACAAAGGATAGAATCCACACCATGATGATAAATATCATCACCAATGAGAAGATATCAAGGGGCCTAGTATCAAATTCATCATCGATCATCACTGGTGAGATGAGGGGAAAATTTCTGGGTTCACAAATATGGAAGGAAGTACACACGATGCCCTCTTCAGAATGGAAGATGGGTGGATGGGAGGAAGATTGAATACATGATGCGAAGGCGGTACCTGGTGCATCATCTCAACTGGTAGACGACAAGATAGTAGATGGAAAATATACCAATGTTGAGACCCAAGTTTCTGACAAAGGAGGTTCGATAGAAGGTGTGCACAGAAACCTCAAAAAGGTTTTCCTGCAAAGAACTCAAGGATGATGGTAGGTAAGGGATATGGACCATGGCATTCGTCATCTCGATAGCGGGGGTAGGGATCACGATATGGGACTAGGATCCCCTTGTTTCGGTGTACTAGTGGTACCAGAATCCATGGATAGAGGAGTAGATGATCCACTATGAGTCGCCTCTAAGTCACGAAGCACTTGGAGGAAATCACAAAAATTTTTGAGATGAGGGAAATAATGGGAATAATGACCATAATGATCGCACAAGGCACAAGGGTGATTTGTGTGCAATGTTTTAAGTCTTTTGGTTGAACTGGTAAGGTAACTTTCACCTCAGGGATATTAGACTCAGGAAATGTTTCATGAACCAAAGGTTTGAGATGAGAAATTTCAGGATAATCGTTGGTGGCATGCCCAACAACCTCACACAAAGCACATGGAGGTGTTGAATTTGGAGGCTTAGGAGCTAGAGGTGCTTGGGGAGGATTGTCCTTAGGTTTCTTCTTCTTGGTTTTGCCTCCCTGTCTACATGATTTCACAACTAGAGTGGGTTCCTGTTGAGGTTGCAGTGGAATTGGAGCGGCGGTAGGGGTTGTAGGAACCAATTGATTTGGGGTCAAAGCATGATATGGCCTGATCTGACCAAGTAGACTGCTTGCTGGGGGATTAATGTACCAGACTAGGATCCCAAAATTCATATTAGGGAGACTCAACGAAGCCATGATAGGGATAGAAAATATTCCAGGAGGAGGAAACAAAAAAGGTATTTGTCCTACAGGTTAATGTATTGGCAGAACAAATCCTGGATGGTTAAGAGCTGGAGGAATAGTTCTTGGTGGGAATAAAGGAGAGGCATACACAAAAGGAGGAGTTCCTGGAGGGGTGGATCCAAATGAATCAGCTGATATGGTAATAGTAGGCTGCTGATGAGCTAGCTATTGACCAAAGGTACCAGATTGCTTTAGAACAACCTGTGCCACTTGTAACATGCATACACTCAATGAGTTAGGCTCATAGATGGGAGGAGGAGGAATAGGGAAAGCACCCAAAAAGGTGGAATCTTTGTAAAATCTAAGTGAAACACTAGTGAGAGTGGTGGTAGACTGCTTTCCGGACGTTGATGAGATAATGGGCTCAGGGGAGGTTAAGGATGACGACTTGTAATATGTCAACTAATCAATAGTGATGACCTTCCCTTCATGCAAGAAGCACATCTTCTGGAAAACCATAGAACAACGACTGACACGGCTTATGTGTAACTACAACCCAAGAGAATGTTTTTATATAGAGGGGCATCAATAAACTCAAAGTATACATTAACAGTATTTCCCACAAGAGTCACTAGACAATTGCGATACATGCCAAAAGGTTGGGAGGGGTTACTATCCCAAGAACACAAAATTATGGTTGGTGGGGCTAGTTCAGGTGACTTGAGTTGCTTCCAAATAGTAGTGGAAATCACACAGTTGGATGCGCCTTCATCAATGATGCATTGGGAGATGATGACATTATGAACTCAGTCTGGTATTTAGAAGGAAATGGATGGAGTTAAGGGAGGATGTTCTAATGCATCAACATGAAAGATAATCAAACAATTGTCTGAACTATCTACTGTGCCCAAATAAGTTAGTAGATATTTCTTTTGCGATGGGTGTTGATGGAGTACCTCCAGCATTGACATGGTAGCAAGTGATTGCACCAAGTCATCTACTATATTGTATGTGCGGGAATCTCTGTTAAAGTCGTGTTATGACATAATGGCCCCTTCTGTAGGTTTTAACCTCGTAAAGAAATTATCTGCATACAAATTCTAAAACACGGAAAATAAACAATGCGAGAGAATAACACATGAAACACATATACACAGACATTTTCCCCTGGATCCCAAAACTGAGACTACCAGATTGATTTTTCATTATGTTCCTTTCAATGTTACAATACATATTTATACATGATGAAGCATCCAATACCATGGACCGAAAACCATCGCGCCCAAAAACATGTGCGAAAATCATGCACAAAACCATAGGTGGGTCCGCCCAACCTAACATAGGGTCCAAAACCAAAATTTTCCTGGACGCTACCCCGGACCCCATAAAGTGGGGTTACGGGTACCTGTTAAACCCCCTATGACCCCCCTCACTACACAATTGGTGCAACGAAAGGGAGGCTCCACCCCCCCTCTAACCCCCTAGTTAACTATGTGGGCTAGTAGTGGAAAGAATATAACACAACCCAACACCTTCGGGATCTTGGGAATTGACTCAACTTTATGTAGAGGGATCTGTAATGAACCATTTGGTGTCATAAGAGGCTTCGTAGATTCATTGGTTTTGGTCTTAGTTGGTGACGAAATTGATGGCTAGTCATATTGATGCGACCGAGTTTGCAAGTTGACATTGGAGGTATTGACCTTATCAAAATTCATCATGAGGATCTAGTAGTCACCAAGACCAGAAGGTTGGTGAGGGTGGGCTACTTGGCCTTGCTGAGGATGAGCAAAATCAAATCCTTAGTGAGGGGAAGGATTTGTAAGCACGACCGATTGAGATGGCACAAGATTCTGAGGCAGTTGCTGCATGGGAGTTTGACCTCTAGAAGCTACTTGGGCTTCCCACATTTGGTGCATCCAGGGTAAAAGGGGAAACTCATGAGTATAATGGCCATGTACACCACAACATGCATAAGCTCGTTCATACGAATAGCCTTTTCCTGCTTGGGTTGGTTTCCCTATTGCTGGTTGTTGATGTTAGGCTGGTTCCCCTGGGGTTGATTGGGTTGATTACCCTGGTTACCCTTGTTGCCTTTCCCCTTATTAATTTTTTTTGAATTTTGGGATTAGTTGCACTCTGTTGTGCATACACTTGGGCCTGAGGGGACAGTGGTTGTTGGGTCTTAGGATGCATGGAAGGATACAACGCTAATGCCTAAGGGGCTGGAGTGCTTAGCAGTGCATAGGTGTAAGATGGTGAAGGGGCAATGGTTTGGTAGATAGGTTGAGCACTTGTTGGCCCTAACATCTGCTAATGTGATTGGGTGAATGCATAAGAGGTTCATTATCCTGAATACACATTTCTGGTAGGAGGGGGATAAAGGTTGGAGGAAATGGTGCCCCCTTGCAGCTGGCCATAACCTTGTTGATTATACGACGATGGATGTGAAATAGATCCAAAGATAACATTGGCGACATGAGATGCCCTCGGTGCATTGGAACCACCATGATGAGGGAGGTATGGTATAAAAGTATAGACATAACTGGATTGAGTGTAAATCAAGTAATATCTTAGGTCAGTCTAGAGAGCCTCTTCCTCTATCTGAGGAAAGTGAGATGTGACATATTTGGCAATGGGCACTAAAAGAGTCCTAAGGAACCAATCATGGTAGACATAGTCTTCAAAGGAAGGAGCATAATACATGCTCCTCCTCCTACGCCATTCATGTACATGGTCAGAAAGATGGGTGGAAAATGATTGACGAAAGGTGGTCAAGGGATTCGTACCGGTGTCATATCAGAGAGGTAACTAGAAATATGAAATGAATTATTTAGGAAGCATCGCAAAAGTGGAATGAGAATTAGAGGGCTGGTCAATGTACCATTTCGTAGCATCTCCAGTGAGCGTGTGTTAGAACAACCAAAGAGAAATGGAGTCATCGGTGATGGAATTAGATTAACAACACATATGGAAGTAGTGGATGTTATTGGTGGGGTCCTCTCTAGAATCACCCTCAAACATAGGAATTTATGAGGGAAGCTTAGTCAGCATAGCTGGCTAACCAACATCGTGGTGTATGGTTTCATTAATAAATTTTCTTAAAAACTGGGAGACTTAACCCAGCCATAAAGGTAGAAAAGGAGCTATCAGAATGGTTCCTGTAATGCTTCCACTAGATGTGACTATCGAGATAGAACCAGAGCAACCACAAGGTTGGTTTCTTGCACCTGCAGTGGCTCCTCACATGGTGATGATATGCGGTGGAGGAGGCTCAAAATCGGATGAGGAATCGGATGTACCAGAAGAAGAGTCGGTATGGGGACTCAAGGGATGACTAACTCAATCCTTATGGGGAGGAGTAATATGTCCAAGTGGAAACTGAGGATGAAGATGTAAAAGTATTCGTAACAAACTCCTTGGTGGCGCAATGGTTAGAAGACACAAATGACATGGAAATGGTGAAGGGAGATAAAAAAAAATGCCTTTATCTCTATTTAGGGAGATAAATTAAATAATTATAGTCTTGGCTTGGTGGTGTAAACCAAGCACCCTTCACTTAAGATGTTCTTGTGCATGCAAGTGTGTTTATTAATTAAGTTGAGATCGTGTTTGGAAATAGAAAAAAATCACTGAAATAATATAAATGAACTGAAAGTAAATCAACTGTCTAAATCCCTCCCAAATAAGGTTTGTAAATACTATGCTGGTTGGTGGAGAAATCAACTAAAAACACACAAAAAAGGCTAAGAGATCTAAGTGTTGACATGACTAGGATCAAATGACACTATGCTCCTGGAAAGTGGTGGCACAACAACAAAAAACCTATGAGGAAAATCATTGCAAACGATAGGGACATGGGTGTGAAACCTACGTTAAACAGTGGTACCCTAAGGAAAATGACCAAACAAGGTTCAAGGGGGAACTTTGGATGGAAACAACCTATCTATGAATATTTGGAAAAAGGAAGTTACATATCTGGAAAATATGGCTGAAAGCTCAGCAAAAACTTAGACTTCTTACTCATCTAAACTCCTCCTGTAAAGGTGGAAGTGTGCTAGAATCCCTAAGGGGCTAAATTCCACTTCGACAAGAAAACAATATTAGATCAAGGCCTAAGTGGGCTATGACAATGGTCAACCAACCCAACAAACTACTCTAGGAAAAACCTAGAAAAAGATCAGAAAAATTCCCTAAAACCCTAAAATCATAAGCACTAACTTGTTTTGGGATGGGATCGCACTTTTTGGGCCAAAAAGTATACCTTAGATCTCCATATCATAGGTTTGGGGCAGGAAAGTGCAATTTCTTCTCCTCAGTTCTCAGGTAGTAAGTCTCAGAAAAATTCGTTGTCTCTATCACGACTAGTTCTTGTGACCTATGGAAATAACCAGAAAAATTGCAGAAGTTAGAAATTTGACTGATATAGGGTTAGAATGCTAGCAAACAACATTAAGAGATTAAAAAAAGAAAAACCCTGAGCTAAAAACTAAATGTAAGCCAGTTTTCTGAATCAGGTTTAAAAACGTAGTGGAGTCACCATTTGTTGGAGTGTTTTCTTCTCGAAGGTGTACAAAAGACTGTGGATGACAAACAAAAAATGAATATTAAACAATGTAGATCTGCAGCAAATGATAGAAACAAAATTTGCCAAAGCCCTGATCTATGCAATAGAAATAGTTAAACAACAGAATGGAATAAGAAAATAAGCATAAGTAACTCTAATAATCCAACAGAAATCAAATATATAAAGAATATATTTGATTAAATGATACCTGTGAAGGGAATAAATAATGTTACCAGTTCCCCTCTATGGGATGGGTTCTTGGCTATCCTCAATGTCTTCAATTTTTATAGAGTCTCTCTCCTCTATAATGTGTAAAACCCAACAAATAAAATATTTGAGCTCAATGAAAATTCAAATGGAAAAGAAAATGACATGCGACAATGATAATAATCAAGGTTGCAATAGTGAGTGCAATAATGAAAATAATCAAAAGTGAAGAATGAATGTTAAACCCTTCTATTTATAACAAAATATTAGGTTATTATCGAATAATGGGAGATAATAAAATATTATTAACCAAATTCTAGAATTAACCATTTGGAATATTTTATTATACTTGTTTGGAGGGAAACAATATTTATATTGGTTAAATACTTTTATTTAGAAATAATAAATAAATAAATGATTTATTTATCATCTCAAGGAATGTGGTTAAGGAATAATAACTAAATAATCATTAATTAATTATTCCTAGAGAAAAATAAGAAAAATAATGATTTATCTATTTATTTCCCATGACTGGGTCAAATATGACCAGGAATATTAGCTAAACAATGGTTTAATTAATTATTCCTAGAAGCTAATTAAATAAATAATGATTTATTTAATTATTCTTCATGAGTTTAACCATAAATAACTTAACAAATGTGGTTTATTAAGTAATTTCTTACAATAAAAGCAATTCTACTATGGTGAAATTGGCCCTACATGGTGTACTTTGATCCATCTAATAAATGATGGCTAGATGCTCAATTTTTGGTGATAATACTTTTTGACAAATATTTCTTCTTGAATAGCCTCTCAAACTCATGCCAAGTAAAATCATCCTCTTGTATAACCTTGACATTCTTCATGTCTTTCCACCAAATATATGCTTTATCTTTGAGAGTGAAAGTGGTTATCCTTGCTTTCATATTTTCTGAATAATCGTGTAATCTGAAGAACTTCCTCATACCGAGAAACCATGCCTCTGTGTCCTGTGATTTTTTCATCTCTCTCTTTATTAAACTCATCTAGAAAGTATCCCCTATCACTCCTCATGTAAGGATGATAATGATGATGATCATTATACCTGTCAGAACCAAAACTAGAATAGTACATGTGTCTATTCCCTCTCCTATCTAGAGTGTCCAACAACTTTTCATATCTGATTGTGTCATCTCTGTCTGACCTGTGACCACCATAAGACCTACTTCCATATGCCTCATTAATTTTGGCATCGTACTCATGGCTGATATCAAGTGGTCCCTCCCACTGCAATTCTGATAAAATTTGAAGCAGTATTGCACTAACCTCTTCTTGTTTCTCTTATGCCTGCATGATTTTGTCATTTTCCACCCTAAAACGTATTATCTCTTCCTTCAAACTTGTCAATGTATTTTCCAAATTAGAAGAGTTCCCAACACAACACTTCTCATATGATTCATAGGGATAGTCTTTGTAGTCTACCATCTTGCTAGAAATTTTGGTCTCTTTCCTGCAATGCATACTATGTCAGCTAAACCATATCGCAATAAACCAATGTACCTTAGCAGAGTTCAGGGAGGATACCTCATATGAAAGATCATCAAATCAGCATGATATGATGAAAAGAGATTTAGGGGTATAGCCAAAATCCCTTTTCTCTATAAATAATCGATCGTGGACCTGTGGGCTATGGGCCCACAAGTCTCTATCAGAAGCATTCCATATGGCTTTAAGCCTTTAACATCAAACCATATAACATATTGGAGTCTTTACATTATTAGGAGAATTTAAATAAGCAGTTAGCCTTAAAAACCCGCGGCCATACAACTATCGAAACACAGGAAATACATGGTAAAACCATGAAAAACCCACTCTGAACCCTTTGTTCGGACTTTAGAAACAATTCACCTGGATCTATATATTTTTTGGGTTCGCTCTTCGCTCTGACCCTTTCCACTGCTCCGATCACCCGACCTCCGATTGCTAACTTATAGCTATCAGCGTATCAACGTTCCACCACATTGACACTATCACACTGTCACTTGACTGCTCATCTGATATGCGATTAGTGATTAGATCTACACCATTGATCTGGACTCTCGATCTGATGGTCCATGATCCATCACATTATTGCAATCACTCTTCTCAATGATTAGGGTCCGATAACACCCAAAAGGGTTCCGTTGATGTGATAAAATCTTGGCCGTTGATCTATAAGATCCAATGGCCCTGGTTTTCTGATACATCATCTCTTCGCTATTCTTCCTTGGCTTGATCTCGTTGTTTTGATGGAATCTATGCTTTTAAGCCAGTTCCTCTGCCACATTTGCGTTCACAACACAACCCCACATATTACAGTATTTTATTGGATTGCCATCGATCCTACCATGATCAATGATCGATCAACACACTTAAAAATAGGACTTCAAGCCATTAACATATATATATATATATATATATATATATATATATATATATATATATATATGGGAACATTAGATCGGTTTACTGTGAAGGATCCGATCAATCCTCTCCTTAATCCCCTCTAACAAATCACTAACAACTCCCTAATCTTTCTACATGCATACATGTGGTAGATTGCATTAAATTAAGTCTTCGATAGACTTATCCATTCCATCAAACTAGCTCTGTTTATAACAAAATTTCCCCTGTTTTAGCTCGATGGTCCATGTCATCCTTCTTCTCCACTTTGGATTCCTCCTTTAATTAAGGGGGGTTAGAGGCTCCTGCATCAGACTCCCGAGGCACAAAAATTTATGACCACCTGGCCATATGCTTCTCCTTGTCCTTAGCAATTCTACCCACTTCTCAGTGGCATTGCCTTCATGATCTTCTATGAGCTGCAACCAACCTCTAGAGTAACTGTGTTCCTCTGCTACACGATACCTCACCAAGCCCTCCTCACTTGGTCCTTGGGCATCCTTCTAGTTCTCTCCTCTAGAACCAATTGAGAAAGCCTTGCTCTAGGTTGTTTTAAATCTTCTCACCTTCCACTGTCATTCTCTGCATGACAATAAGACCATAAATTCTCTAGCTTCAAACAACTGTACCTCCTTTCCCTTCTTCCTTCTCATAGGAAAACTTAACATTCTTTTGCACACAGAATATTCTTCCGCTCTGATACCACTTGATGAAAAGAAATTTAGGGGTATAGCCAAAATCCTCTTTCTCTATAAATAATTGATCTTGGACCTGTGGGTTATGGGCCCACAAGTTTCTATCGGAAGCATTCCATAAGGCTTTAAGCCTTTAACATGAGACCATATAACATATCAGAGTCTTTACACTATCGAGAGCATTTAAATAAGCAGTTAGCCTTAAAATCCACGGCCATACAACTATTGGAACACAAGAAATACACGGGAAAACCATGAAAAACTCACTCCAAACCCTTTGTTTGGACTTCAAAAACAATTCACCGGTGTCTATATATCTGTCGGGTCAACTTTTCACTCCGACCCTTTCCACTACTCTAATCACTGACTTATAGCTATCGACGTATCAGCGTTCCACCACATCGGCGCTATCACACTGTCCCTTGACTGCTCTGATATGCGATTAGCAATTAGATCTGGACAGTCGATCTGGACTCTCGATCTGATGGCCCATGATCCATTGCATTATTGCAATCACTCTTCTCAATGATTAGGGTCTGATAACACCCAAAAGGGTTCCACTAATGTGATAAAATCTTGGTCGTTGATCCATAAGATCCAACGGCCCTCGTTTTTCGATACTTCATCTCTTCGCTATTCTTCCTTGGCTTGATCTTGCTGTTTTGATGGAATCTTCGCTTTTAAGCTAGTTCCTCTACCACACCTGCGTCACACCACGACTCCACATATAACAATATTTTATTGGATTGTCATCGATCCTACCATGATCGATGGTCGATCAACACACTTACAAACGAGACTTCAAGCCATTAACGTATATATGTATATGAAATACACACAGGTGCACTATTTCACACTAAACACACATTTTCTATTATACACGACATATTTACAGATCTAAGGCATTTCAACCTTAGGCATGTCTCCCTTCTGTTACATTTTGGTCACTCTCTATCCTCTATTGAACATGCGGGCTCATGTATATATATATATATATATATATATATCTATATATATATATATATCTATATTATTATATATATATATATATTATATATATATATATATATATATATATATATATATATATTATATATATATAAGAGAACATTAGATCAAATCACTGTGAAGGATCCGATCAATCCTCTTCTTAATCCCCTCTAACAAATCACTAACAGGTCCCTAATCTTTCTACATTCATACATGTGGTCGATTACACTAAATTAAGTCTTCAAGAGACTTATCCATTCCATCAAACTAACTCTATTTATAACAGAATTTCCCCTATTTTAGCTCAATGGTCTAGGTCGTCCTCCTTCTCCTCTTTGGATTCCTCCTTTAATTAAGGGGGGTTAGATGCTCCTTCATCATGATACATGTATAATAAAATCATAACAACATATATACATATGAAACATAGGTATGTAACCATGTAGCCATCGGTATAGCTAAAGTCCAATCATCAAGGCATGACCATACCACTACAAATACCATGATTACATGCATGACAACAACAACCATGACACCACTGTATACTTGACCACATGCAAAGATTAATCATGCATAAACAATGTATAACCAACCACAAACATGAATAAAGACATATTATCCAGCATGAATGTCGATATTTATAACAAAAATTAGAAGAATGATTCATGTAACCAAGCATGCAAGAATGTAACTAAACATATGAGAATGTAACTAGGCATACAAAATGATACATATAAGTGAATTGTAACAACATGTAACCAGTCATATACACATGACAACATGATTCATAACAACAACATCCTCATTCCCATGTTGACATCATTACTTTCATGACCAACTTTATGCATATGCAACAAGCATTCAAGGATTACAGACACATGTACAACTGACATAAATACATGACAAACACATTCACCCAAGCAGATCACAACCACACTCTTATACAAATCTGTAACCACCCGCCTCCCACATCTACCCAAGTAATCGACCAACTGGGGTAAACATGTGATGAGAGAGGCCACTATAATGGACTCAACCTTTTTGGTGACCTTAAGGAAATGGAATCAATAGAAAACATCATCCAAATCTTGCACATCAACAACAACAACCCTAGGAGACAGTTCAACCACTTAGCCATCCTGCTACTAGGTCCCACTGATCATTTATGCTCTTGGCCTCTAGATGCTCTCATTCTATAGGCATGCCAGTGTCCAAGGACCTCTGGATGATCTCTTAGGCCTGCAATCAAGCATCTAGGGACTTTTCCTAGCAAACCTATGCCATTGTCCGTAGAATTCAATGATATTTTCTAGCCCTGAATTCTAGCCACTGCATAGAACTTATTATAACTTTAAGAATCCATCAAAGACATGATGCAAATCTAATAAACTAGAAATAAACCTCATGACTAAGCCTGACCATCCCCAACTAGGACTGACATTTTGTCAAACACTTGGCCTTAATGCAACCTATAGGTCTAGGATACAAAATATAGCATGAATGATTGAAAACACTTATGAAAAATGAAAAGAATGCTCATCACCTTCTCCATGGAATTGCTATAACATCAATTAGGTCTTTCATCCATAATTTTAACAATTAAAATTAAATACACGGAATAACCATGACATGAACCAATTAATTAACCATGTTTATAATCAACATAAAACCATGTAAATAACAAATATATAACAACCATTAAATCCACATATAAACATGTGCAAAAGAAAGAAAACTTAGATTTCATCCGAACCGTAGATAGAGATGAACCAAATATTTCTTTCAACCAGCCGCCCCCATGCCATATTCCAAGCATGAATGTGGGATCTAATAGAAAATCCAATCCACAAACAACCAAGGGAATCCATAGGTTAAAGCACCTTCGCCCTCACCAAACCATGATCACACCAAAACTGGTGCTCTAATCACAACTGAACTGAACTTGGAATTCCATCCGAAATCCATCACTACCCTTGAGGAATTTTTCATCTCCTTGTCTCTCAGACTTTACTGCAATCCAATCCTAGATCCCTAGGCCCTAAACTAAGACCAATCTCGCAGGCTTTACCACAGTCCAAACTTGGATCACTAGGCCCTAAACTGAGACGCTTCCATGAGTATTTACCATATATCTCACCAAAACTAGTCAAGGGACTCCTAAGTCTTTGGGAATGAAACTTGAGACCACCTATGCTCCATATTTCGAAATCAATTCAGAAATATAAAGCTGAAAATTGAGATAAACATCCCAACACACCATGGAATCTGGAAAAAGGTAAGGCTAGGCTAAAAACCAGTGTCATAACCTTGAAAATCCATGCCACTGATAATAAGAGAACCATACTCCAACATGCAAAGACATGCATGTCAATACTAGCTAGGAAGTAACCAATAAAATATGTCACCTGCAATTATTCCTTCTAAAGATGCCTGATCCTTCTTGTTTCTTTCCTTCCTTTCCCTTTTCCTTCTTTTTCTTCCTTAATCCAAAACTAGAGTTCTCCAAGAAAACTCGAAGTGATCAAGAGTGGGAGAGAGAGAAAATAATGAGAAAGCTCCAAACTTGAACTGACAAAAGGTTATCGACTCATCCTCATAAGCCTTTTTATTAATGAGGCCTATAATTCCTTCATTTTCCATTATTTTCCTTCAATTTCCTCCTCACATGCAACATGTGACCTTTCACCTTACTTTTATCCCAATTTCCTTTATTTTCACAAATAAATGTGCCAAAAATGCCTTTTTCCTTTTAACGCTTTTGCCTTAGTCTTTGCTAATTTCCCTTAGCCAAAAACACATCTAGTGATTCCCACTAGGATATCTTTGCCCAACATTCAGCTTGGAATATGCTTCGCTTAACTATGGTCTTATTTTTCCTTTATTAACTTTTTATTACATGAAATTTTCACCACGTCTATTACATGATGCTTTTTTAATGTCCTATGTAGTCCCTTTTCCCATGTAGACTTGACTTTATACTAAAAAAGAATATTTCAAAATCCATACACGACTCTATCCATACCAAAACCTGTACATACTTGGGTTCCATAATACTATACTTGCATATTCTTTTTAAAATATGAAAAAGTGAAATAAAATGCTATTTCTCGGGCAGAATTTACGAGTTTTACTAAGAGCCCACCTACAAGAACCCGTGCTGTAACTGAAATAATCAATTTGAGGTAGTATATATACACCCCTTGGGTAGACTTAATTACAACAAGAGAAGAAGGATATTGACATTATACTCAATTTCTCCTAGATCAAGTATGTTTTTCTTGAGCTTCCTACTCTCCTAGTCTCTAGGAAACCCTAGTTTCCTTTGCAAAGATACTCAACATCCTTATCTAGCATCTTCTTGCACTTATTAGAGAGGTTGTCTTAAATAGAAGCCAACTAAAATGAGCACTCAAAATTAAAATGAACTAGACTTTTTCTTTTTGTCATAAAAACATCAACTAGTCTAGGGTATTTAGGGCCTTGGAATAGGTGTGTGGAGAGTAAACTCTCCAAGGCCACTAAATCTAAAATTATATAACTTTATTAATGAGTGGAACTCTAGTGTCACTAATTTTTCCGAGAAAGCTCCTCTAACACAAGATTCAAGCATGAGGACATGTGAAGATAAGGAAAGGGAGATACCCCTTCTCCTACTTGTTGGATCGAGCACCCACGACTGTTCCACCTCACTTATAATCATGAGCTGGTGACCTTAGTTTCCTTTCCTAGGGACCACACAGGTGACCATGGGGGCAATTCTAGTGACACCTCTTAGCTATATATGTTGCAGTCTTTCACAACAACATATTATGTGTTGGCACTCGAGTTTATGCAATACCACTATTCCACCTCTATGACTTGGTAATTATATGAGGATTAGTTATGTAGCATCATTAATCAAACATTATTCTATATGTGACATTGAGACATAGTTCTGTTGTGTTCTTTTGCAGCTATGATCTAATGATCCACTATGTATTATTCAGCTCATTCTGTACACTTATGTATAGATTTTTGATCCACCTTATACTTGATCAGTGGACATGTTTTACTACCTCTAAGCATGGGTATATTTACCTCATATATGATTTTTCTTTCTGAATCCTTCCAAAGGTATTCAATGGGCTGGAATCTAGTGATCTCCTCCTGGGTTTTCAGATGACTCCTCTCTCTATACTTAATATATTTTGGCCATCATGTACCCATTATGACCTTATATATTAGATGGAAAGTATTATAGCATCATTCAACACTCCTCTAGACCTGATGCTTGGTCATGGCCCTGGGTTGTCCCTTTTCCCATGCAAACTTGAATTTATACTAAAAAACAATATTTCAAAATCCATACCAACTTTTCCCATACAAAAACGCATGCATACATGGGTCCTATAATACTATACCTACGTATACCTTTTAAAATATGAAAAAATAAAATAAAATTCTATTTTTTGGGCGAGGTTTATGGGTTTTACCGAGACCCCACCTATAGGACCCTATGTCCTAATTGAAATAACCAATTTAAGGTCGTATATATACACCCCTTGGGTAAGCCTAATTACAACAAGAGATGAAGGATATTGACATTATACTCAATTTGTCCCAAATAAATTATACTTTTCCTATGCCTCGTACGCTCCCAATTTCTAGGAAACATTGGTTTCCTTTGCAGAGATTCTTATCATTATCTAGCATCTTCTTGCACTTATTAGAGAGGTTGTATTCGTGGCTCAGGATGGAAGGATCTGAAGGAAGGCTTCGTAGGTGCCTTTGGCCTAGATCAAGTTGTATCTATCCTGTACTTACTATTGTTAATTGGTAAAGAAGCTCATGTCTTGTTCTAGATATATGTTGTCACCTTATGGATGATAATCTGAATGTTTATATATGATGATATAACATATTCTTATGTATGCACATTGAATTATCTATTATGTATATGCTTCTATGATTGATTTTCGGGTCTATACATCTTGGAGCAAGCAAAGGGTTTGGAACCTATGGGAACATCTTCCAAGGTAGTACCTACAGGTATGTCTCCAAATCCAAGTTTGATGATTGCAATGTCTAGCATGCTTGATTGAGTGTTATTTGTTGATTATCTTACCCTTCTCTATTGGGGATTTCAACCCTTGGATTAGGGAACTTTTATGCTATGAAACCAACTCACAAAATATAGATAAACGCCTTAGAAATTAGCCTCTTCAAGGGGGAAACCTCCTTTACATTACACAAATGAACAATTCTTGGATGATACAAAATGACAAGATCTCCTTTCTATATATAAGATTCTAAGGGGTCATAATATATTCAGAGCTGGCATAATAATAATAATGTAAGGGCACAACAATAACAATAGTGTGCTTCTATGGGGCATAATACTAACAATATGGGTACTACATGGGCACAACAATATAATAAGAGGGTTGCACTAATAACAATAAGGGGTTACACTATTAGTATAGGGACCTAACATGCCCCTCTCTTTTAAGAAGTGTTGTCCTCAACTCTTGAGTAGTTCTAGATGCTTTTGTATAAAATTATCATCCTTCCATGTGGAATCTTCAACGGGTAAGTTCTTCCACTTGATGAGATACTCTAAAATTGATCCATTTCTTAGCTGTCAATTTGTCAGTTCCGTGACTACTTTAGGTTCCAATATGATTTTTCCTTCCTTGTCCAGTTTTGGTAATATTGTTTGAACTAGGATCTTCTACAACTTTTGAATGAGTTCCCACCCTGCTTTGTCATTCTTCCACTCATCCCTTTGTTCGCTTATAGAAATTGTTTACGTAATATTACCCACCTCTAACATTTCTGCAACCATATGTTCAATTTCACTCCTTTGGGCATATGGATATCCCTAAGGCTTGATGTTTGGAGGAACACTTCCTGGAATCAAATGAATAGCATGATCGTGATCATGAATAAGTGGGAGACATTTGGGAGTCTCAAATATCTTGGAATGATTGTCCAAGACATTTTGGAGATCTAGAGAAATAGATGATTTCAATGTAGGAACCTCTAGCGAATATAATTGTGAAATTGCACCTTGTTGTTCTTTCTTTAGAATATTTTTCATTTTGTTAGAGTTGATTATGTTTCCCGGTTTCCCTATGATACCCCTTAATTCAAATTCCTTTCCTTTCAAAGAAAATTTCATGAAAAGTTCTTGAAAATTAAAAGCTATTGTACCCAAGGATTTTAGCCATTAGACTCCTAGTACAACATCAAGACAATCCATTGGAATGGAAAGCATTTCTCTATTCAATACATATTTTCCCATGGATAGCTTGATATTATGGCACTTTCCAAAGCAATTTATGGTTGCTCCACTTGCAAACATCACTTGAAACTCTAGTGTGGGATATAGGAAGCAATTCAATTACTTGGCTATCTTACAATGAATAAGATTATGGGTACTGCCCAAATCAATCAACACTATTACCTTTTTATTCTTGATATACCCTTCTATCTTGATAGCTTGAGGAGTGGTAATTCTGGCCAATGCATTACAAGATATGGTCGTATTCATTTCTTCTTTCTCTAGGGTTTGTTCCTGGTGTATATCTTGTTCTTTTGATGTTTCTTGTTCCTTTTCTTCCTCCTTTTCACAATCTATGTAAAATAATTTCTTCTCAACATACTTATGACCTTTAGTGTATTTTCTATCAAAATCATAAAAAAGCCCTTTTTGTCTTTTTTTCTTCCAATTTTTGGGGTGTCAACCTTGTAGGTTGTGGGAGGCTAGGGGAAACAACACTTCCATCCTTATAGTTGTGAGTGGTAGGCTTCCTTGTTGCCATAACTTTTCTTTCCATTTTTCTTGCCAACCTAAATTCCTTCTCTAATGAGTCAGGTTCCCAAAGGCGAACCTCATGTTGATGTTATCCTTTAATGTCCTTATGAACACATCAATCGTATGCTCATCTGGAATATCTTTTACCCTTGCATTCAATTTTTGGAAGTCCTCAATGTGCTCCATCATTGAACCCTTTTGTTTGAGGTTTATCAATTGGCTAAAAAAAGTGTTGCTTTTTGTATCCTCATAATGTGCTATCATTTCTTCTATAAAAATTGCCCAAGTGATAATTTGTTTACAAGAGGAAAGCCATCGATACCATACAAACTAATTTGGTTCCAAATTTAAAGTTGCAATGCATACCTTTTGTGTGTTTTGCACATTATGGAGATTGAAATATTGTTCCATTTGTAGTATCCATGTTACATAATCCTTGCCATCAAACTTCCTCATATCGATCTTTGGAACATGGTGGGTCTTCAATCCAATGTTAGAGTCTACGAAACCATGATTAACATTTATTTTTTTCTCATCGTGAGTTTCCTTTACTACCCTTTCACCATTAGTAAACATTTCTTGTAGCAACTTAGTCAAATCTATCTTCAATTCTTCCATGTCACCTTTCAGTTTTCCTTCTATACCATCCATCTTAGCACCCATGCCATTCATTTTAGCTTCCATGCCATCCATCTTAGCTTCCACGCCATCCATCTTAACTTGCACACCATTAATATTAGCTTCCACATCATTCATCTTAGCTTCCACATATTTCTTTAAACCATCAATCTTAGCTTCTGTTATCTTTTGTGAGAGTGAAATGTGTTGCACTTGGTCTTGTAAGTTTGATATATCATGTTGTATTTCTTCCTCTTCTTCATGAGTCATGCTAGAGCTTTTAGGTATCTTAATAGGTGTTTCCATTTTCTTTCTTAAAGGCATCAATTAATGATAATTATGGTTCTCTATGACTTTTGAACTTCAAACTTATTTTTCAACCCAAACTTGTGAAAAATTTTAAAAAGACTACACACCTTTTTTCACTTTTTAGAATCTTAATATTGAATCTGTCGTATCTCTATAATTACGAATCTCGAAGGTTTGAAATTTCTTCTTGTGGTGGCCCTCTGAGTCCTCTTTCCAATGGGACCAGTATGATCAAAATCAGATTTTGCAAGAAATAGTTATGCCTAATATCCCAATATGACTTCATTATATAATTTTTTAGTAGACTGAACTTGTATGATGTGCCACTTGTCACTATTGCAACCTTCGTATCTGAAAAAGATAAACAAAAAAATATAGTCCATCTAATTTTTGTAAACTCTTAATAAATTTCAATCTGATTCTCAGAGAGAAAGTTATGAGAATTTTCCCAAGGTCACCTGTTTGGAATGTAATTCGAGAGTCTACAAAAATGCTAACTTCCTCAGATCATATCTTTGAAAATATAGCGAGACAAGACCTAAAATTTAGACCCAAGGTTCAGAACACTTTCGAATCAAATGCATTTTTGTTTTAGCTTCTGAAAAGTCACAAAAAAAAGTTATAGTGAAAATGCCACAATGACCTGTTTGGAGTAGCAAAACCTCAGAATGCAAAGATTTGATACAAAATGTTATGAAACTAGCTCACAAAAAGATAGAAAAGATAGATTAACACCTTACAAATCAGCATGTTCAAGGGGGAAACCTCCTTTACATTACACAAATGAACAAGTCTTGGATGATACAAAATGACTAGACCTCCTTTCTATATCTAGGAGTCTAAGGGATCATAATATAATCAGAGCCGACATAACAATAATAATGTAACGGCACAACAATAACAATAGTGGGCTTCTATGGGGCACATCACTGACAACATGGGTACTACATCAGCACAACAATATAATAAGGGGGTTTCACTAGTAACAATAAGGGGTTACACTAGTAGTATAGGGACCCAACATTTTACTGCCTATATGAGCCACTTTGGGTTGCTAACAGAGTGGTAGGAATAAGTAGAGGAGGTTGTGTTTTTTTCCAACTAATATCATTCCTCACAGTAGGGGTGGTGAAACTATAGGCTTTGTAGGATTGTAGAGCTTGAAGGATAAAGATGGAATTTCACTTTGCACCAAGCCTTAGGGGTCTCAACAAATGAAAGGTAAAGGAGAATGGTGTGTCAATGTTGCTTTTATTCAATCCAATTGGGAAATATTTAGGTGTATTAAAGAGGAATTTGGGTAGGATAGGCACTCTAAATTTATTTCTTGGTATCTAGTAGTTTCCTATCTCCCTTACAAGTGTTTTTGCTAGAATTGGACCTATCTTGTAGCTAAAGTAAAGTGGTTTCAAACTCAATTTCTATTTTGGTAGTGAGCATGTTTGTTGTTTCCTTTTAAATTCTAGGTTGATATATGCTATGCATGAGACAATTTCCAGACCTACATGGTGCTTAAGGGTGTATACTTGTAATTCTTTGTTCGAGTGTTGGGATTCTTGCTAGGGGAAAGAGGATTTAATTGTTAATTCTAGTGGTACACACTAGTCTTAATTAGAGACATTTTATTTTATTTGTCCTTATGGGGTTGTGTTAGGTCGATAAAGGCTCTCCTCTAGGTCTATTAAACTTCTAGCTAGAAGGCTATTATTTGAAAGAAGGTGAGAAGGCTATGTTAATGTCTTTGATATGGTATTCCAGGAGGGGGGTTGTTTTCTAGATATTTCCTTAGGGCTAAATTGGATATCTACTCAGGTGGTGGTTAAGGGTCTCCTCTTAAATTATGTGTAGGTATAGGGAAGATTCGTGGAGGAAGAGGGTAATTAGGGAGACTAATCCTCCATATCTGACAATTGACATACTCATTTATGTCATACCTTGGTTTAATTAATGCAGGCTCTTGGGCCCACGTCAAGTGATAAGTTATATTCATATCAGAAGAAGAACTAATTGGGTGAAGTTTTGGTTCACTTTAAGAATATACACTGGTTGGGAAGTCATGCTAAGACAAACGGCCTTTGTCAAAACGGGGGTTGCTTACTACTAGGAGAGAGCCCATCAAGGAAGCACTCAGATGCAACATTTTATATAGGGGTTTTCTTCTTTGATCCAGGTGGATATTGGTGGCCACCTTCCTATTCCACTTGGAACCCCAACGGTATGTCCTTTCAGTTTCCTAATTTCTAGCACAGTTACTATTTTTAGCAGTTTTATGGGTCTTGAAATTTTGAAGCCAGTTTGAGGCCCTAAACAACATATTTTTAGAAAATGGTAAAAATAAGATGTTATGATAGGGGTCTATTGTCAAAATCTATTGTTATTGGACAGATATTTCTAACAGGGTATTGTACGTATCAAACATAGATCATATGCCAAATTTACAACCCCAAGAAGTTAGTGTACCAACTAACACCAAAGGGGCCCAGAAAATTTTGATGCTTCATCTCCTAAGGTTAGGTTTTTGGATTATTAGGGTTTTTGCTTGTTTCTCAACAATAAAAATGCCTTTGAGCCCCATTATAATATAGTGTAGAAGGCATGTAGCCATCACATCTCTTCTTATGGGTAACCATTATCACCCAAGCTAGTTTGTTTCTATTATGCATGTAAACACTTTTCAGTGTCTGTTATTAATGATTTGAGTTTCAATTTTAATTGTAGATCTTTTTTTTTCGTTTAAATATGTATTTCATTTTTTTCTTGCATACATTTGGATCATTGGTACCAGAGTAGTCTTCTCTTTCTCTCCTTTTCTATGCATGTCCGCAACGAGATCAAGGTATAAGGAGTTAGGACTTGAAGTAGTTGAACCCTTACAACAACAAACTCACTGACCCTGATAACCTGCTATGGTAGAAGAAAAGGAAGATGAGGGACTAGGATATCCTTTCGAAATTTCACTCATAGAAGCCCACAATTGACAAACGATCGAGATGGCGGACAACATTTCCCATATCCTTTGGTGGGTATTAGTGGGCAAAGTATCTTCATTCAGAAACCACCTCATAGATGTTTCCCCCTTTAAGGTACAAGTTAAATTTTACATTCATATATTTGAAGCCCAGATAGACATAAACACAATAGATAAATGGTTAAATTTGTTGGAAGGATATTTTTGACCCAGAAAAAGATGGAGTTCCTGTACATCTCCTCGTTTGGCATGTATAATGTGAAGGTATAATGTTTACTATGGCTTGGTTTTCTACACAAATACATATAGGTAGAGATGGAGTTTTTGGAAAACTCCTATCTTTGTGTCACATGTTGATATGTTATCAAGATCGAGCAAAACTTTAAACAGAAGAAGTGAGACTTTGGATCTACAAATCTGAAGCAAGGAAAAGGAACCTCCAAAATGGCAGAAAAAAGGATAGAGCTAAGGTGGGGTGATGCAAGACAACCCATCAAATCCACAAGAAAATACTACCACCATGAAGATGAAGAAGGACATAAGAAAGTGGTGTGAATTCCACAAGAGCCCCACTCACAACACAAATGAGTGTTTCATAATGCACTCGCTGGTTGCCAAGATAAAAGCTTCAAAGTCAAATGCATGTTTTGAATCTGAGTCAGAACTCAAAAAGGGGACCAATAAAGGGAAGTAGATTATCAATTTGGAGCCTAGTGCTACTGTTTTCACCACCAAGGTCTAGAAGATTGAGCTCGAAGATCCAAAGGAGGGGGAGTGTTTCCACCACTCACAAATGTGGGTCAAGGGTTCTCCATAGTAGTTCATTGTCGACAATGGAAGCCATAAGAACCTCATCCTAGTTGAGGTTGTGAAACAGTTGGGCCTACCAATGAAACCATGCCTACAATTTCAAACCATTAGATGGCTCCACCAAGGGAGATATCTCCACGTTAGCCAATAGTGTCACCTACACTACAACATTAAGCACTTCATGGATGAGGTACTCTGTGATATTTCTCCTCATGAATTTTGTGATGTATTCTTAGGCCAACCATACTTGTGGAATCATCATGCTTTGTATGATTTCAAACATTACACCCTTATTATTACTTTGGGTAGTAAGTTATACAAGATACTAATGGTAGCCCCACCTACAACCATTTCTTTTATTTCTACTAAGAAATGTTGTAAGATCGTCTCCTAGACAGGAAATTTGTTTTCTTTCTGATTTTCTCTCAAACTAAGGGGAAGATCATTGCCACATCGATGGCCCCCAGGAAGGTTTCCTCCACATAGTTGAAGCAAGTGGGTAAGATCATGGAATAATATAGGGGCATCTTCTCCTCATCCACAAGGGTACCTTTTCACTGTCAAGTCAAGCATTCAATTGATCTAACCCCTAGAGTGCCTCTAACCAAAGAGTTAATATACCACAACTCTCTTTTGTAAAACAAATAAATCAAGTGGAATATCGAGGAGTTGTCATAAAAAGGGAACATCCGACCAATTTCGTCACCTTGTGGGATCCCAGTTGTACTCATACAAAAGAAGGATTGGACTTGGATCCTATGCATTCATTATTGGGAACTGAATAAAATCATTATTAGGAAAAATTATCTAATGCCACAAATTAATAATATTCTTAACCATCTCAAGGGGGCCAAGTACTTCAATAATATTTATTTGAAGTCTGGCTATCACCAAGTTCTAATAGAACCCACAAATTCATGTAAGACCACCTTCAAATCCAAGGAGGGATTTTTTGAGTGGTTGGTCATGCCTTTCAAGTTGACAAATTCCCTTGAAACTATTATTAGGCTAATGGATGACATATTGTGGACCTTCACCAACTATTTGTGGTTGTATATTTGGACGACATCCTCATCTTCAACAAGGGTTGGGAAGAGAACTTGCTACACATTTTATAGGGTGTTAAAACCCTACAAAAACACAAAATATGTTCCAAATTAGAGAAATGCACGTTTTGCATGAACCAAGTCCAAAATCTGGGTGACATCATTGATGAGAAAGGCATGCATGTCAATCAGGCTAACATCCAAGTCATTAAGGATTTCTTAACTCCAACCACTTTAACAAAGCTTTCCATGTTTGTAGGCATTACCAATTTCTATTGAAGGTTCGTGTTGGGATTCTCTCATACCACTTGGCCTTTGAGTAAAGCTACTAAAGGTAGAGAAAAATCAATGTTTTTTTGGTCCAAGTCCCAATAGAATGCGTCTGTTGAGCTGAAGCACTACCTCTTATCTACACTAGTACTCACATTGCTAAACTTGCAAGAACCATTTGAAATTGAGATAGATGCCTTTGACTATGCTATTAGTTTAGTTGTGACCTAGCAAGGACATCTAATAGCCTATCATAGTGAGACACTCTCCGATAAAATTTGGAAATAGACCACCAACAACAAAGAGATTTATTCCATTATGTGAGCTTTTTGGTAATTTACATTTTGGGGAAGGAGACAATCATCCACACAGATTACCAACCTCTTAAGTTTATACAGACACTCCAGAAGTTACAGAACAACTGCCATAAAAAATGGTCCACAAACTTGAAACAATTTCATCTGAACATTAAGACAAGAAGGGAAACACCAATAATGTTGCAAATTTCCTCAATCGATCACTATTTTTGGTGTTGACCATTGTTATCAGCTCTTGTGGGCATGAGACTTCTTAATGGCCATAATTTTACAAAAATTATCCACAATTTTCCACCACATACCATATTTTGATGGATGGCAAGAAAGTTCCAAGCTTCCACCTATAGGACACATTGTTATGCCACTTGGGGCACCTTTGTGTTCCTTCAATAAAGCATTCCAAGATGATTTAGGAGGCACACTATAGTTGCGTCACAGGACACTTTGGAAGAAGGAAGATAGTGAAAGTTCTAAAAAATTATTTTTATTAGCCAAATCTCCAACAGGATGTTGGAAAATGCATCAGATCCTACATTATTTGTGCCATCACAAACCCAACTATGAAGAAGTAAGGCATGTACACTCCTTTTCCTACTCCTATCCAAACTTGGGAGTCCATATCGAAGGACTCTATGTTTGGCCTTCCTTCTACCAAGCATGTTAATGATTATTGTTGGACACTAAGCTCACAAAATTGACTGCATTCTATCGTCAGACTATTGGAAGCACAAAGGGTTTCAATACGATGATAGTCGACATACTACACATGTAAAACTCCAATCATCCCAAAACATGGGACGAGAGTCTTCCCTATGTGTAGCATAATAAATCTCTCAATATCTTGACTAGCCATAGCCTCTTCCAAGTGGGCATGGGATTTCAACCATCATGTCCCATTGATGTTGTAATGCCCCTTATGACTACACAGATAATTTTTTCCCTTATTCAGTCCAAAGTTGATAAAGCCACCAAATTTATTGAATGTGTCTAGCACATCCTCTAGCAGATACATGACATCCTAGATAAAGCTAATTCCAAGTACAAACAATGTCATGATAAGCATCGGGTGCCACATAATTTTCATGTGGGTGACAAAATTCTGTTGCATTTGTAGAAGGAACACCTTACCAAAGCCCATCAAACGATTCGACCACTTTGATGTGGTCCTTACACAATCACCAAGGCTATGGGTGACAATTCTTTTGAGATCAACATTCCCCCATTCCTTGGCCTACACCCAGTGTTCAATGTCGGCCACCTTCGACTATACTTTCCACCATTGCTTGAGACATCAAACACAACTAAGAAGTTGACCCCAACATAGCTTAACCCATATTGAAATGAATATGGAATGAATGATTACATCATGGAGACAAAAATTAATAACACTCAACAATAGAGGATCTAGCTATAACCATATATCAAATTTTGCCAACTCCTGCACTAAGCCAAGTGGCTCACTAGGGACCAAGTGTAGCAAAAGTTTCCCCATCTCATGGAGGCTCTCTGTGCAATGAGGACCATTTATTCTTAAGGGGGGAGGACTAATCTAGGTGGATATTTGTGTCCAATTTCCTATTCCACTTGGACCCCCACACTATGTCCTTTCAATTTTATAATCTCTAGCACAATTTACTATTTTTGGCAGTTTCTCGAGTCTTGAATTTCTAGAGTTGTTTTGAGGCCCTGAATGAATCCTTTTATGAAAATGGGAAAACCTAAAAATTATAGCACTAGCTTGTAGTAGAAATTTGTTTTCCTCGGATAGATATTTCTAATAATGTATTGTAAAATTCAAATAAGGATTGTATGCCAAAGCTACGAGCTTGGGAAGTTGGTGTACCAACTAACCCCAACAAGGCCCACAAACGTTTGGTCCTTCATCTCCTAGGGTTATATTTATATATGTTTATGGGTTTCACTTTTTTTCGTAATAAAAAGGCCTTTGAGCCTCATTTTAACATAGTTCATAAGGCATGTAGCTATCACATCTATTCTTAGAGATAACTACCATCGCCCAACCTAGTTTATTTCTATTTTGCAAGTAAACAATTTTTTATATTTGTTATTAATGAATTGAGTTTTATTTTTCAATGTATCTCTATGTTTCTATTTAAATTTGTATTTCATTTTATCTCCTCATAAATCTCTCATTATCAATTTTAGGAATTAACCCCAAACCATATTTACGCATAAATCACCAAGGGGAAGGAGGGGCTTATTCTGATAGAACCTCCCTCTTAGATATTGAGGTTTTGATTGAATGGGTAGACTAGATATAAGGCAATTTCCATATGAGGTGTTGGTTTAAGTAGTACATTCAAATTGTGGATCTATATTTGCAATTGAAATTTATGTTAGGGAGGACAGCCTTGGACTTCCATGAATCGTACTTAGACATTCATCAATAAATGGAGCATCTTCAAAAACACCTTTGGAATATTGATTAGAGGATGGAACATATAGAGCACCCCTTAATATACCCCCAAAAATAGGGAGATCCCCAAACAGCGCAACGGATCCCATTGCATGATAGTGAAATGAAAATGCTTGTTTTTTTCCTCTGCTTTGTTCCCTATGTACATGCCTAGTTAGGCCTTTGCGTCATCTTCAACATGGATAATTTTGTAACTACATTCTTTAAACTCTCTATGTCCTCATTAAGGAGAATATAGTTTTGGCTATGGTCAGGTTTCCCGTAAGAGAGGCTGACTAAAAATCTGTAATCTTTGTTGTACACTCCAGTTTTTTCAGATAATAGAAATTCATTTCATATATATATAATATTATATATATATAATTATATATATTATATAAGTTTATTTATTATATAATATATATATATATGTAGAGAGAGAGAGAGAGAGAGAGAGAGAGATATGTGAAAAAGGATAAAATGACATGGTAATTTATAGAAAAGAAGTCATGCTTACATGGATAGACATGTTTATTTTGGAATATGACTTCAATAATTTTAATTTAATTATGAATAATTATTAAGTGGATGGTGGGGATTTAGGATCCATGGTACATTCTATAATATTCATAGTAGTATACACAAATCTCCAAAGTAGTTAAAGCTCAATCATTATCTTTAGTTAACTTTATTAATTAAAAATAATATCATATGAAAAAGTGTCATATGAAGTGAATTATGGTTTTTTATGCATATGGTATTGTTACATCATGGTATTGGCCCATGATATTGTAACAAAGACTATTTATAGATTAAGTATCTCCACAGTAAAATAGGGGTAACTCTTTTTGGTTAAGACTTTTGTTGCATGTTCTATTAAATGTTCATACATTTAACTTATATGTTAATTCTTTTTATAGTTATTATTAACAATAAATTACAATAAAATGATAATTTAGTTATTTTTTTGTATTTTTTTTTTTTTGAACAATGTAGAATGTATATGAGTAGTTTTTTATAAATGTTTCTATGAGATTGATGTCTATCAAAATTTATTTATAATGGTTGCCTAAAAAACATTTTTATGAATTGTTATAAGAGAGATCACATTGTCATAGATTAAAAATTTATATATATTTTAAACGTAATATAGTATGAGATAGAGTAGTGTTTTTAAATATTAATAAAAAATAAATAAATTGATATAGTTATAAGAAATAAAGTAAAATAAAAATTATTTCAATATCCAAGCAAGTACAATATTAAAATTTCACTTTTGTTATTGAATAATAAAAGTTATATACTTCAAATATTTATTGGTAGTTTTTTTTAAAATAGAGGATAATGCATAATTCCTCTTGTTCAAGAATGATTAAAATAAAGACCCCCACCTCTCTCAATCTCTTTTGTATATATATATATATTATATATATATATGATATATCAAAAGTGTAGATCCATCTTAACCATAGACTATTAAGCATCTCGAAGGATCAAGTCTCTCCATGCAAAACTTTCTTAAAGTTTTGCCCTTTAAAAGAGATTTCGCATTTGATAAATCTAAGATTAATTATTATAGAATGGTAACATAATAATGATAGTTTATCTAGAGGAGAAATGTAAAATCCCCCAATAGACCTTGTACAAAATACATATGGTTACTTTTTTTTATCAAACTTTACTAATATGTAACATTGCACTAATGGGTTATCACATAACTTATCATAAAATGTTAAAATCTTCATCATAAATTGAAGTAACCTTAGAAAAGGAATATCAAATCTTGTAAAATCAGTGCAACTTGTTAACATGTCACATTTTGTTATTGTTTTACATCATTACGTTGTTCAATTAATGATAGGTTGTTAATAACTCATTGAATGATGTAATTTCCATCGTCATGTAAGGTAACAAAATAACAAAATAAAAATAACATAATTGAATGTAGATATACCCTAGAAAACTTGAACGATAAAGCCAACAAACATTTATTGTACTAAACATTAAGGGAGGGATTTCATTCCTCACTCAATGGAAACAAGGGAGTCTATCCATTTTACATTGTTGAAAAATTTACAAACAAACATAATCTTTAATTTAAGCATAATTAACTAGAGGCCAATACATTAAACATGTTGTCATTTTTCTCAAACACTTTACCAGACATTTCTTTGAGCATAATGTCTTCATGGCATGGTTTCTTTCTGTTAGCCCCTAGATTTACCTCAGGCTGAAAAGGTAAGCTTCTAGGTCCACATCAAACCACGCTCAGTCTCGTAGCTAGCCCTACGAGGACAGGAGAGGGCTCTCTCCAGGTCAATCTCAACAAAAGATAATTAGATGGGGCTTGAGATGACTAATTTAGCAACTAATCTTAGGCTTGGTATGAAGTGCAAGGATTTAATTTGAGTTTTTGGGGGGTTTCTGTTGGAAAAAGGGAAAGGAAAATTTGGGTCCGGGGATGAGGCCTATTTTTTGCAGAGTTCTGATTGGGGCAAGGAAGGTAGTCGTTTTGATGCTTTAGATTGAATGAATGGATGGATTAGACTAGTGAGGAGCCAAGGAGGGCAAGATAGTCTCAAGAGTCCTCCTCAAACAGATGAAAAAATTGAAAACTAAACAAAATCTCAAGGCAGAGCACAACAGTCCAATGAATTCTACCTTAATCACTCATTTGTTTAATTTCAAAAGAAAAAAGAAGGAAAAATGATACACATAAACATCAGTGAACTTAAAATTACATAGAGAAAAACACCATCAAAACACAGAGCCACATGGATCCCAACAAGTGCTGCAAAAACCTGATCTTTCCTTTGGCAAAAATGCTGAAAATGAATGTACAATGAAGTGCCAAGCAATCCCAAGTGTCCAACCCTGAAAATGACTCAGAAAATACATGATATAGACCATCCTAACCAATTCCCATGCCTCTAGGGGTCGAGCTCATTATTTTAGGAGTTGTTTCAACCAATTCTATACAAAGCACTGAAATCTAGGCAATCAAACAACTTGCCTCTATATGGAAGGAAACTGATTCATTCATTTAATTTTCACTTTTTAGTGAAGGAATCCTCTAGAACAAGTCGAAATGTGTCAATATTACATCATGGTCATCAAACTACATCATGGTAGATCAATAGTTACATCAAAAAGTAAAACTAGTGAAAACTAGGCGAATTTCTGAGCTGAAGAGTGAAAATGAGGCCAAATTTCTCTATGCGTTGCGCCCAAATTCTCTATGTGTCATGCCACTTTGGAGCTGCATTGGAGGCCCTTCCTTAAGTCCAAATTGAGTTCATGATAGCTGGTTGGAAATCCCTCCCTGTCTACTTTCCCACCCAAGTGGAATGTCTGGATTTGGATGTCATTTGCCCCTCCAAAACTTCAATCTCCCAAGACGGCTTCCTGTGTGTCAAAATAGGGGCAATGAGGTCATTTGTTGAGTGTTTTTGACCTCTTTGAGGGCTCAAAACATCCTCAAATTTCTTGGCCATGGACAAGAAAGCATAAATTGTGATGAAAAATCCAGAAATGCAAGCTTTTTGTGATTTTGGGCCCTCTAGCAAAAGCGAGCGCCACATGGCGCGGCGCATAGGGAGGAAAACCCTGTGTTAAAACTTTCTGTGCATAGCTCCTTTTTGCAGACCAGTTTTGAGGACCTTCCCGTGGTCCAAATTTGGCACCGAATATCACGTTGGAAATAGTATTTAGTATACTTTCCAAAACAACTTGAATTTTTCAATTTGGAGTTCATTTTCCCTGTCAAATGGCAAATCTCCAAAGACTGGTCAAAATGTGCCGAATGCGGCTGCCTCAGGGCAGAGTGCTGTTACAGTCAACTTTTGAAGATCTTCCTCAACTCCAAATTAATCTCATACTAGCTCATTGGAAAGCTCTTTGTGTCTACGTATCATTTTACTCAACAATAAAGTCACTTGGCCAACCAAGCTAGGAGAAAACTTGATTTTCCCAAGTTCACTTCAGAGTTGCATCAATTCTCTCGAGGTAACTGTATTTTTTACATTTCTCTAAAACCATGACACCTGTGTAAAACGTGAAGGAGGTTTTTCTTCCTTGGTCTATTTTGGACAGAAAAACTCTCTCAGTTTTTCCAAATTCATCTTTCCTTACTCAAAATCATCATTTGAGTAAAACCTACCCCGATGTGTGGTACAGCTGATTTGTCGAAATGAATCGAAATGAAGGGGATAAGGGGCTTCTAAATTCTTGATAAAATTTTGGGAAGTAGGGAGGGATGTTAGGAAGTAGGGGAAAGTGGAATTTCAAATATTGAGTGAGGAGAAGGGGTCCGAAAGGGCTAAACATAGGCCCAACCTAGGAAATTGTGAAGTTGTAGCAAGAAACTAGGGTTTGTGCGAAAATGAGGAATTTAGGGGATCTTAGTGATGGGAAGTGTTTAATAAGGTACATTAAGGATAGGGGAAGGTGTATGAACATCAGGATACAAGTTTTGCCAATGATTTGACCATTCAAGAGAAATTGCCTTCAAAACCCTAGGAGAGGGAAATGACCTTACCTATGTGCAATTGAAGTATGAACAAGGCATAAAATGACCCAGTGGAACTTGGCATGATGACGGAAACCCTCTGAGTGATGGTACACACAGTCAAATGGTGACATGAAGCTCTTGGGATAGACATTAGGGTTTGGGAATTTGTAACTAGGGTTTGGGATAATTAGGACTAGGGATTTGGAAAAATGGGAATTGGGGATAGGTATGAGTGAATATGGGAGTTAGGAAATGGGTGGATAAGATGAGAAAATAAATGGAGGAGTGAAAAGTGAGGGAGTGGTAGAAGGCAGCAAAATGACAAGTACAAAACCCTAGGCAATGGATTTTGATAACTTGCAACATATTAGGGTTTAGATTTTCTTTTAAACAACCACCATAAACCTTAAGAAAAACTCCTTCACTAGCAAGGAAAATAGCTTGGCTTACTTGCACACTAGAAGGTTTGAGCAATTTTGGCAATTTGAGGGGGTTATTGATGCAATAGGGCTTGGCAACTCTATGTGTCGTGCCGCAAACCCAATGCGCCGCGCCACCTGTATGCGTCGCGCTAGTGCAAATTAACACTGAGGAGAGCAACTCTATGTGCCACACCGCTCGTATGTGCCGCGCCACTCACCCAGTGCGCCGCGCCTTTGGTTTTTGAATGATTTTCTCCAACTTTGCTTTGCTCACCCCAAAGTATGTTTACCTTGTTTCCACTTTGCAAATGAACTCTTGAAATGGCTTATAAACAAGGAGCTTTTAGATTTTTGGCTCATAAAGCCCCTTTTTCCAATGGTTTTTGAAATGACTTTATTTTCAAACTTTGCTTTCGTTGTTTCCTTTGATTTTTGACTGAAATGATGAACCTCTTGGCAATTTTTGTAGGGATGATGGCATTGGATTTCGGCAAAGGATGACCAGGGCTGCACTGAAGAGCTGTAGAACTTGAAAAACCTTAAAAAATTACATATTTATTACAAAAAATAAATTTGACGATTTCTTCTTCAAAACAGAGTTTTGAAGAAGAATCATGATCAAACATATTGACAATGAAATTTTGCAATGAAAACTGATTTTGAACCTCCCTCATGTGCTTGTGGACATTATTAGACTTTTTGAAGATGAAACCCTCGACCTAATGACTAAAATGACGCTTTTGTTGACCAAGAGACCAAATAGGACTGTGAATGACTTTAAAATTGACTTTGATGTATATACATGGACCAACAGATACATGACATGAGGGAGATGAGTGACAAGACCATTCCGTCATAAAATCGATGCTCCTAATGGAATGCAAATGACTGGACTGAATGAGACACCTAAAAATGAAATGCAACAAAAGAGATTTTTGATCTCTGACGGAGGGCTAAGCATACCAACTCTAACATTGGCTCCAATGGGGATGGTAGTTCCTTGGAGGTGCCAAGAACTACAGATATTTGGGTGAGCAGACAGTGCCTTTGTCCATTGGGCTATGGAGTTGATGACTTGACAAAACCACACAAGATTTTTTAACTCATTTATTGACTGAAAATTTGACTCAAAACTAAAATTGAAAACCATAATAAAACCAAACATGACTAAAACATAACTAACAAACCTACTCTAAGTGTTCTTTTCGCCACTTGATCAAGTGAAATGGAATAGCCAAT
The DNA here is from genome assembly GCA_000404065.3 of Pinus taeda. NCBI lineage: Eukaryota > Viridiplantae > Streptophyta > Pinopsida > Pinales > Pinaceae > Pinus > Pinus taeda. The sequence continues at coordinate 195,337 of APFE031195978.1, read as the reverse complement.
GCAACCATGTAAGCATCCTGGATTTTATTTGAATTCTCCGCAAGTGCTCGCGTAGGAACAACAAGAGAAAACTACTGAACGACAACTCCCATGGAAGGTCGAAATCAAGTTGACTGCTGATAAACTTGCAAAGCATGAATTGACTGTGTTATCACTTAAGAAATCTGATGCTAAAACTTCTCATCCTAGCCCGATGACAAAGGTCAGTGTTAGTCTAAGTTGATTTCATTTTTTCCTTAAAGTCTGAAGTCTTAGGAGGTCATGAGTCAAGTGTATTCTTATCTACCATTGGTCCCCCTCATTCACCACTGATTTCATAAGTCATGTGTTACTTTGTTATCCACCACAAAGCCTTTTGGTAATTGCGTAGCGCATGCATTCTTTTTAAAGTGTTTTCGTAGCGCATTTACTCTGTTTAGCAGTTTTGCAGCGCAAAACCTTATTAGGTGATTTCGCAGCGCATCATTCAAAATTTAAACTAACCGCGCTGCGAAATCAGGGATTCATGCGTTCCGCAGTGAATCTTTCCCAAATGTCAAGTCCGTTAGGTAAATCAGTGGCTGCGTCATCTTGTGTCAGTTCATGTACTCCACTTATCACGTCCCACCACCCATCTCCATTATCACCACCATTAGATTTGTTGATACACACAGTTTACAATTTCCAAGAAAATCCACCTATGCACAAATCTTAATGATGATTGTAAGCCTTGCATGAATAACAAATCTGCAAGATTGCAATTTGAAAAATTAGAAACGGCAAGATTTCAATTTTAAATACAATTGTAATCAAGCGAGGCAGCAAATCAAGCGAGGCAGCAAATCAAGCGAGGCAGCAAATCAGGGGAGGCAGATTTTCAAAAGAAGCTGAGTTTACAGTTCGAACAGAGCTAGTATTCCTTGCTTTCAGGTCTTTAAGATTTCATGGAGAGATGAGTAGAGAAGAAAGAACACAGATCAGGCAAATGTCTGAGAAATGAGCCTGAAGTTTTGGATATAACATTGAAGAATAAAGATGTGGAGAAGGCTTTTAAAAAAGTCGGATGTTGGAATTTTTGCAAGAAGTTACAAGGAGGACATGCACAGGTGACTAAAGAGTTTGCACTCAATTTCACAGGATTAAATTCAAAGGTGGCTATGTTGGAATTGCATGTCTTGCCAGAGATGATATCCACTGTGACAGAGATTCCACGAGGGCAAGAAAATTGGTTCAAGAACTTCAAATTTGACATGAATCCATGCAAAGAGTTTTTAAAGAAGGAATTCGTTAATTCGGATTTGAGTAAGTCAGTTCCTAGGAGCTATGTCAAAGAGTCCTATGCACATTTACTCACCTGTGTACAGAAATACCTGACTTGTGAAGGACGATATAACAAGGTGTATTCGTACCATTTCAAACTCCTTTTGCATTTTACAGGGAAGGCTTCCATTGATCTACCTTTTTATTTATTCCACAGTTTGAGTAAAATGTGTGACAAAGTACAATTGAGAAAGGAGGCTTGTGAAACTTCTCTGTTTCACCATGGCTTGATCAAATTACTTGTTTTGCATGAACTTCAAAAGGTAGGCAAAGACTGGAATACATTCATTTTCATGGCTGGTTTCAAAAGCCAGACTGGCCTCACTCCTCTACCTGCAAAAGATCTTACAACAGCAGGTCTTCAAACAGAAACAAGAGCCAAGAGGTTTCCAAAATTAAAGGCAAGGAAACAAGTTAGAGAGTCTGTAAAGCCACTGATCATTCAAGATACACCTCAACAGTCAATTAAAGAAAAATCTCAAGTCAAAGAGACTGCACATGAAACAAGCACAGCTGGAGTAGTTCCAAGGAGAAGAACGAGAAGTCAAATGGCTAAAGAAAAGGGTAAGTCAGTAGTTGTTGAAGAAAGTCTAGTTTCAAAGGGAAATCTAAATGATTTATTGCAGGCAATTGACTTTGAAGAGTCCCCACTAGTTCAAGATGATTTGATGCAGCCAGAAAAAGAGAAGACAAAGAAAGTCAAAGCCTCAAAGAAACTTAAGTTTGATGATCAACCTGAGCAATTTGTTTTCAAACCCAGGAGACCCATAACAAGGATGTTCAAACAGGGAAAGGAGGTACCTCCAAGGACAGATGAAACAGGGGAAGAGATACAACCTCATGAAAGAAAGGACAAAGGCAAAACACTTGCCACTCACAAAGAAGATAGTGTGGAAGATTTGAAAAGGAGATTGGAATCTGCTAACCTTGAGATTGCCAAACTGAAGAAAGCTTCCAGGAAACATGCCATCATACAAGCTAATTATTACAGAATTAAAACCTTGTGGGAAGAGAAAGCAACTTCAGAGGTGGTTGACTGTGATACTCAATTCCATACCTGGACAGTACCGGCAATTAAAGAAGCAAAATTCATCAGAATGATTAATATGAAATTAAGAGCTGGGAACAAGGTTATGAAGAAACAAATTGAAGACTTAAAGGTACAGTTAAGCCAGCTAAAGGAATCTTCTGAATGAAATCCCATTTCAAGTAAGACTATGTTTTGAATTTTGATGATTTTGCTTAGTCTCATCTTCTTGAAGAATCCTGCATTTCCATTCAGTTGTGGAAAGTCTTGGAACAGTTGAAAGGAGGTTTTGATAGCAAAGTGCTCAATTAAGTAAAGTTTTGGGTTGAAACTATGTTTTCTAAACAACTCAACAGTTTCGTAGCACGCTACGAAACTGCTGAAGGTGATGATTAAAGCTCAACAGTTTCGTAGCGCGCTACGAAACTGCTGAAGCTAAAAAATCCAATATAAATCAACCAGTTTTGAAACATAAGCGGGAAATTCTGAAGGGTGAATATATACAAAGAATCATCCGAAGCTACAACAATCAATCAGGTTAAGATAGGTGGAGAAATATGGATTTGGACCCAACTTTAAATTTTATCATAAAGTGAGCACTTTTATCACGGTTCAAATATGTCAAGACAGCTTAAAAGAGTTTTTGTTTTTAAAGGCAGTGGACAGCACATCAAGGACGTGGCCATCTATCACATTTTGGAAAACAAAGATGAAGGACCTGCTTCTGTGGATTCGAAAACCATAAAGACCGATGAGAAAGGGTTGTTTCCTATATTTCAGCACAATGGGAAAGATGTGGCATGGAAGACAAGCATGGAGCCTTAAACATCCATCATAGCCAAACTAAAAAGGGACCAGATGTCAAGGAACGAGAATCATTGTAACCAAGGCTATTATTAGCATAACATGGTGTTAGAATCCTACTAGATTTAGATCTCTGAAAAGTCTAGTTAAAGTTTGTTACATTTAATAGGCAGTTAAAAAGTTGAATAGGTGTCATTAGAAGTAGATTTCGAGTTCCCCTCATGCTTGAGGAGGAATCTCAATTAGGTATAAGAGCTCTATAAATAAGAGAGAAAGCAATGTACAAAGGGTTGGAAATTTTATGAAAAAACTCTGATATTTGGCTTATGTAATACTCTGTTTTGGTAATACAAGTTTGGCTTTGCTTCTCATGATTCATGAGGGATTTGATGTTCAGAATATGTGGTATTGTTCTTTTCCTAATATTTGCAGTGGTATGAATGTGTAATCACTTAGAATTCACTTAAGGTGCTCTAACTTCCTGTATACATTCATAGACTGTGTGGTCCTATTTGAGTTGGTATGTTCTGATTAACGAATGCCCTGACTTCTATGTAAGGTTAATACCATTGTATACTGAAATGATGTTGACTCCATAAGCCCAATGGATAGTTGCTAAATGTGTTTCCACCATTGATATTTTTACTTTTGTTTCACAAGAGTTAGCCATCTTAACTATAATCAAAATCATTAACCCTTTTGAGAGAGCCCTCTCAGGTTGAGGAGGCTAAGCCTCAGCCTAAAGTAGGTTTGAAATAGTTACTTGAGGTCTTCCTGGTCTGCAGCCTTCCAGGGTCTGATTTTGAGATAACAGACTGGATGACTTTAAGAATATTGCGAAAGGATCTTCATAAACATCGCTATTGATTTCCATTAACACATTACTGCTCTAGTCCAAGAAATCTTCATAGTTGGATATTAAGATTTTCCTCACATCTGTGTTGTCTTTCTTTGGGGACAGTAGTAGGCTGTCAAAAGGATCCTGAATTTCATGGATAACTGAACTCTGTTGTTGATTCCAAACAGAACAAAAGTCTCCTTTATCAATCTCATCATATGACTGCAAACATTGGTGTGAGCTTTGTAATGAAAAATTTGTTAAACAAGACAATGAAATCGACTTTTGAATAAGATTATTATCAACATTATTTTCTGGCATGTGGTTAGCTAATGGAGAAGAAATTTTATAGCAAACATCATCCAACACACGAGCAATAGGATCATCAAAAACTTGAGAAGACTGCTGCGATGTGTCCATTGAAACTATATAACATCCTACTGGCTGTTCATCTTTTTCTTTAGAGATAGTACGAAAATTCTGCCTTATAAACTGAAGTGCTCTGAAACAAAATGGTACAAAATCCTCTTGCATCATTAAATCATGTATTTCGGCTTCCATGCCTTCATCCACAATCTGACCTTCAATTGTGTTTGGTGGCTGCAAATCTGGTGCTAGGGAGGGTTTTGTTTCCAAAATGATTTCATCAGTCGTTCCAGGGGAAGATTTCTCATTAACAACTTGCTCAAGAATTTTTCCATCTGTCTCATCCTCAACATTAAAACTGAGAAATTGTTGACTTCCTACAAGCTGTTCATTTGAAGATTTAGTATGCACTTTACTTTTCAAAAACTGAAATGATTCAAAACAAAATGGTACGGAGTCATCTTGTATCATTTGATCATATGTGCCTGTTTCCATGTCCTCATCTGCAACTTGACAATCAATGGCATGGGGACTACAAATCTAAATATGAGAAGTCTTGAACAATGTTTTCATTTCCCTCAAGATGGTCCGGATCAAGACTTGTCGATAGTTGATTTTTGATTGCATGAATGTTGTCTCTGATGAACTGAAACAAAGCAAAACAAAAAGGCAAAGATCCTTCACTTACTTCAAAATTTGTTGAACCTTCCTCATCTTTGTCATAGCTGACATGCATCGGTTGATCACTGTATTCGAGCTGGTGACAACGAACTTCCTCCTCCCATAAACCAGCTGCTAATTTGTCTACAAGATTAGCTTCTATTTGGAGAACATAATCATCATCATACTGATCAAACTGAGGCAAATCATTGGTATACAACACATCATCAAGCATACATGTCATATCAACAGATCTCTCTTCTCCAAGATGATCTACAAAACAATCATTACCAGATCTATGACAACTGGGATCAGGAAGAAGATGTTTTGGATCAGCAACTTGTTCTTCTTCAATCAGCGAGCCATGGGCTTGAACATCATAATCATTCCTTGTGGTGATCCTTTGCATCATCTCTTCCACTGCACTTACCAAAATGTCAAGCTTTACCTCTAGAGATGTCAATTCCACTAGATCTATGTTCTTCATCTCTTCTTCCTTGAGCCTTGCCCTTTTGATCAGCAAATGAGCCTCTACATCTACTGCACTATTCTGCATCTCTTCAAGTGTTGCAAGGTTCCTTTCTCTCAGCTGAAACTCTATTTCCGAATCAAAGGCAGCCAAGTAGTGCAAGAGAGCGGATCCAGGAGGAGGTCTTATATTAACAGGCATCGAATTATAAACTTGGTTAAATCTGGTAGAAAATTGTTGTACTGTCTCCCCTGGAAATCTCTTCAACTTGTTATATTCTTCTATAATCAAGAAAGGGTTTTGTCTTACCACCCACCTGTCGAGGAAAACTTTGATGAACTGCTGGAAATCTGAGATGCTTGCATCAGGCAAAGTTTTGAACCAACTCTTGACTTTGCCTTGCAAAGAAAGAGCAAAAAGCCTAATATTGACATCCTCTTCATCAACTTCAAAAAGGTCAAGGAAAGACTCAAAATTCAGAACATGTCTCTCAGCAGTGATGTTGTTGCGTTCACCGTCAAATCTTGGTAGATATATATCATGATTTTTAGGGAAATCATGGGATATAGGAGGTAAAATCAGAGGCTTGTATCGATCTGGAATTTTACAAGGTGTAGGAGAATGTACAGAAGGTTTAGAATCAGCCTTGGTCTCTTTAAGCTCATCCTTTTGAAGATAGTCATCACAAGATTTAGAAAAAGGGTCTTGATCTAGCTCAAAGGCATGTAAATATTTGGTATTTACAATCTTCAAAGGGAAGGAATGAAATGCAGGCCGAGGATCTCTTCTCAAATACAATATACTTTGCAAAGCCTTCTTGACATTCTCGGGAAAAGAGAAGAAATAATTTACAACAAAGAACAAAATTTCTTGGATGAAATTCCAACTTGAATACCTGATCTGTCCATATTGTCCTTTCATGTTTTTGCTGGTTGGGTTCATCCTCCAATGGAGTCTTTGGATCTGATATTGAAAATGATTGGGAATCTCCAGGTGAATGATTTCAGCCTTGCTGTGTCTGATCGTTCTTCACCATCAACAATCAGATCTAAACTTAATACATGTACCAGGGTGATCATTTAGATCAGATGTTCAGTTTATAAACTAGACCAGAGATTGACTGAAGTAGCTTTCATCTACTTTCACTAATGCAAAGCAAAAGTGTTTCGAAGGCTACCTGGCTAACTTCAGGCTCCGTCTGTAGTCTACAAAGCCAAACAATGAAAATAAACTTTCTTCCCTAGTGGAGTCACCACTATGTTAGCACCTAGATTTACCTCAAGCTGAAAAGGTAAGCTTCTAGGTCCACATCAAACCATGCTTAGCCTCGTAGGTAGCCCTACGAGGACATGAGAGGGCTCTCTCTGGGTCAATCTCAGCAAAAGATAATCATATGGGGCTTGAGATGACTAATTTAGCAACTAATATTAGGTTAGGTATGAAGTGCAAGGATTTAATTTGAGTTTTTGGAGGGTTTTTGTTGGAAAAAGGGAAAGGCAAATTTGGGTCCTGGGACGAGGCCTAGTTTTTGCAGAGTTCTGATTGGGGCAAGGAAGGAAATCATTTTGATGCTTTAGATTGAATGAATGGATGGATCAGACTGGTGAGGAGCCAACTAGGGCAAGAGAGTCTCAAGAGTCCTCCTCAAATAGATGAAAATATTGAAAATTAAACAAAATTTCAAGCCAAAGCACAACACTCGAATGAATTCTACCTTAATCACTCATTTGTTTAATTTCAGAAGAAAAAAGAAGGGAAAATGATACACATAAACATTAGTGAACTTACAATTACATAGAGAAAAACACCATCAAAACACAGAACCACATGGATCCCCACAAGTGCTGCAAAACCCTGGTCTTTCCTTTGCCAAAAATGCTGAAAATGAATGTACAATGAAGTGCCAAGCAATCCCAAGTGTCCAACCCTGAAAATGACTCAGAAAATACATGATATAGACCATCCTAACCCATTCGCATGCCTCTAGGGGTTGAGTTCATCATTATAGGAGTTGTTTCAACCAATTCTAAACAAAGCACTGAAATCTAGGCAATCAAACAACTTGCCTCTATATGGAAGGAAACTGATTCATTCATTTAATTTTCACTTTTTAGTGAATGAATACTCTAGAACAAGTAAAAATGTTCCAATAATACATCATGGTCATCCAATTACATCATGGTAGATCAATAGTTACATAAAAAAGTAAAACTAGTCAAAAATGGGCGAATTTCTGAGCTGAAGAGTGAAAATGAGGCCAAATTTCTCAATGCGCCGCACCCAAATTCTCTATGCATTGCACCACTTTGGAGCTGAATTTGAGGCCCTTCCTGAAGTCCAAATTGCGCTCATGATAGCTCGTTGGAAATAACTTCCTGTCTACTCTCCCAACCAAGTGGAATTCTGGATTTGGATGTCATTTACCCCTCCAACACTTCAATCTCCCAAGACTGCTTCCTGTGTGTCAAAATAGGGGCACTGAGGTCATTTTTTGAGTGTTTTTGACCTCTTTGAGGGCTCAAAACCTCCTCAAATTTCTTGGCCATGGACAATAAAGCATAAATTTTGATGAAAAATCGAGAAATGCAAGCTTTTTATGATCTGGGGCCCTCTAGCAAAAGCGAACGCCACGTGGCGCGGCGCATAGGGAGGAAAACCCTATGTTAAACATTTCTGTGCGTAGCTCCTTTTTTCAGACCAGTTTTGAGGACCTTTCCGTGGTCCAAATTGGGAAAGGGATAGATTTTTGGATAGATTATTGAGTCTAATTTCCAACCCAACTTTAATTTTTCAATTTGGAGTTCATTTGCCCTATCAAAAGTTAAATCTCCCAAGACTGGGCAAAATGTGCCAAATGAGGCTACCTCAGGGCAAAGTGCTGTTGCAGTCAACTTTTGAAGATATTTCCCAACTCAAAATTTATCTCATTCTAACTCATTGGAAATATCTTTGTGTCTACGTATCATTTGACTCAGCAAGAAAGTCATTTGGTGAACCAAGCTAGGAGAAAACTTGATTTTCCCAAGGTCACTTCAGAGGTGCATCAATTCTCCCGAGGTAACTGTATTTGTTACATTTCTCTAAAACCATGACACCTATGTAAAAAGTGAAGGAATTTTTTCTTCCTTGGTATATTTTGGACAAAAACCTCTCTTAGTGTTTCTAAATTCATTTTTTCTTGCTCAGAAGCATCATTTGAGTAAAACCTACCCCGATGTGTGGAACAGGGGATTTGTCGAAATGAAGCGAAATGAAGGGGATAAGTGGCTTCTAAATTCTTGAGAAAATTTTTGGAAGTAGGGAGGGATATTAGGAAGTAGGGGAAAGTGGAATTTCAAAGATTGAGTGAGGATAAGGGGTCCAAAAGGGCTAACCACAGGCCCAACTTAGGAAATTGTCAATTTGTAGCAAGAAACTAGGGTTTGTGCGAAAATGAGGAATTTGGGGGATCTCAGTGATCGGAAGTGTTTAATAAGGTACATTAAGGATAGGGGAAGGTGTATGAACATCAGGATACAAGTTTTGCCGATGATTGGACCATCCAAGAGAAATTGCCTTCAAAACCCTAGGAGAGGGAAATGACCTTGCCTAGGCACAATTGAAGCATGAACAAGGCATAAAATGACCCAGTGGAACTTGGCATGATGATGGAAACCCTCTAAATGATGGTACACTCCGCTAAATGGTGACATGAAGCTCTTGGGACAACCATTAGGGTTTGGGAATTTTTAACTAAGGTTTGGGATAATTAGGACTAGGGATTTGGGAAAATGGGAATTGGGGATAGGTATGAGTGAATATGGGAGTTAGGAAATGGGTGGATAAGCTGAGAAAATAAATGGAGGAGTGAAAAGTGAGGGAGTGGTAGAAGGCAGCAAAATGACAAGTATAAAACCCTAGGCAATGGCTTTTGAGAACTTGCAAGATATTAGGGTTTAGATTTTCTTTTACACAACCACCATAAACCTTAAGAAAAACTCCTTCACTAGCAAGGAAAATAGCTTGGCTTACTTGCACACTAGAAGGTTTAAGCAATTTTGGCAATTTGAGGGGGTTATTGATGAAATAGGGCTTGGCAGCTTTATGCGCCGCATTGCAAACCCAATGCGCCGCGCCAGTGCAAATTAACACTGAGGAGAGCAGCTCTATGCGTTGCGCCGCTCGTATGTGCCACACCACTCACCCAGTGTGCCACGCCTCTGGTTTTTGACTGATTTTATCCAACTTTGCTTTGCTCACCCCAAAGTATGTTTACCTTGTTTCCACTTTGCAATGAACTCTTGAAATGGCTTATAAACAAGGAGATTTTAGATTTTTGGCTCATAAAACCCCTTTTTCCAATGGTTTTTGAAATGACTTTATTTTCAAACTATGCTTTTGTTGTTTCCTTTGATTTTTGACTGAAATGATGAACCTCTTCGCAATTTTTGTAGGGATGATGGCATTGGATTTTGGCAAGGATGACCAGGGTTGCACTGAAGAACTGTAGAACTTGAAAAACCTTAAAAAATTACATATTTATTACAAAAAATAAATTTGACGATTTCTTCTTCAAAACAGAGTTTTGAAGAAGAATCATGATCAAACATATTGAAGATGAAATTTTGCAATGAAAACTGATTTTGAAGCTCCCTCATGTGCTTGTGGACATTATTAGACTTTTTGAAGATGAAACCCTAGACCTAATGACTAAAATGACCCTTTTGCTGACTAAGAGACCAAACTGGACTGTGAATGGCTTTAAAATTGACTTTGATGTATAGACGCAGACCAGTAGATACATGACATGAGGGAGATGAGTGACAAGACCGTTCCGTCAGAAAATCGATGCTCCTAATGGAATGAAAATGACTAGACTGAATGAGACACCTAAAAATGAAATGCAAGAAAAGAGATTTTTGATCTCTGATGGAGGGCTGAGCAGACCGACTCTAACACTTTTTATGATAGGTTACCCCTTGTAAACTGTGTTTGATGATCTTACACATCGCATGTAATAATAATTATACATATTGACCTTATCACCTACGATAATATTAGTTATGATCCATATTTTGATTTCTAGAAAAGGGATAGATTAGAAACTATCAATCCATTCTTCGCATAAATCACGATTATTTCCTACAATTTCTATTGTCAACAAACTCTAACATCATGATTATGTAAAATATCAATTTATCAAAAACCAAGAATTTGATCTCTATAATTTATTGTTTTTATGTAACATCCCCTGGTTGATTTCATATGTAAATAAAAAAATAAGACCAAGGTCATGGGACACATATTCCAAGTTGAATGTTGGGAAAAACATAGTGATGGGGATCACTTGTGATTAATAAATGGCTATGGAAACTGGCAAAGGAAAAGTTGCACTTTTTTCAATTTTATTTATGAAATAATGGAAAGGGGAAAAGGAAGGTGAAAGGTCACATGATTTCATGAGGAGGAAATTGAAGGAACATTAAGGGAAAATGAAGCAAATAGAGGCTTAAATGATAAAAAGGCTTATGAGGATTAGTTCACAGCTTTTGACAGTTCTATGGTGGAGCTCCCTATCTATTCTATCTCTCTCATACTCTTGCACACTTGGATAAATCTTGGAGAATTGTTAAAGCATGCTTGGATAACTCTAGTTTTCATTGGATTTGGAGAAAGAAGGAAAAATAAAGTGTTAAAGCGTAAGGGAACATGTGGATCAACAAATCCAAATATATTTCTTTGCAAGTAATAGGTTGCATGTGTGATTTTTCTTGTTGATTATGGATGCATGGTATATGCATCTAGTTATCTGGTTATGATCGGTCATTACAAGGAGGATTTCTTGGATTGATAGTGGTTTTGCCTAGCCTTCCCATTTCTTGGATATCCATGGTGTTGTGGGCTTTTCCATTGATTTCTTTCTGATTGGTACTTGTAATTTGTTATGGATATGGGTTGGAAAAAATGCTCTGGAAGCCCTAGAACAACTTAGGTTGAGTTAAAAATGCTTTGTATCCCTTGGTGGGTTAAGTTACTAGTCTTGGAGTCAAGTTGGACAAATTCTTTGGATCCCTGGAAAGTTTTGGGTTGAGTTACTAGTTCTTGGAGCCTTGGACATCTTGGGTAGAGATCGATCTGGTTGGTGTTAGTGATGTCTGCCGTGAGGTGAAATTACTCGTTGATGTTTAAGGTGGTTTGTCCTATGAAAGCCCTGGTTTGGTTTGGTTTGTTTTATTCCATGAGATCCTACATTCATACTTGGAATATGACGTGGGGGTGATTGGATGAAAGAGAGATTTGTTTGAGCCCAATGTATGGTCAGGTTGTACGTGGAAGTCCCTAACTTGATCTGATTTTTCATATGTTAATAAATGCTCTTTTCCTCTTCTATTTCATGAGTAATTATAATTTTTATTATTCGGATTTGATGATTGTTCTATCATAGTTATTATTCTAGTTATATGTTGGTTATAAGCATGGTTTCATAACAGGTTCTAGCTATGGCTCTTGATATGGTTTTCTTGATGAATGCATGAGATAATAGATGTTATTTCAACTATTATGATATGGAATTAGAACTTTTTTATGATTCTCAATTAAGTGTCATACCCCTATGTTTAAATATGCATCCATGACCTATAGATTAAATGTCCTCAACATGTTTGAAAAAATTCACTGTCATGGTTAGGCCTGGTTAGGCCTGGTTAGGTGAAGTCCTTAATGAAATTTTTAATGAATATATTTTTCCTAATGTATTTTATCATTTTAGAAAGTCTAACTAAGTTTTTGGCAATGGTTTGGAGGCTAGCCTTAAATGGTAGCTTATAATTCAAGACTATGACCTTCGAATTGGAAAAATTTGGTTGCACCGCATGGATGTAGACTTGTGCATGAAGTTGGAGGCTTCCAACTACATGGAAGGCTTTTGTGGGTGTGGTTAGAGACCCAGATCAGATAAAAGGGTGTCCAACTCAGGTTTTGTTCACCTGGGGTGGTTACTCATCCTCTGAGTGACTTGTAGCCCTTGTAGAATGTTATGAAATGTGACTTTGTCTTTCATTGTTAGGCCCACTTCCTTCATGGGAACCTAGGAGGTCAGTTCATGTCATAGTATCTCTTCCTCTCATGTTTACCTTGGAGATATGGTGAAATTGGGTAGATATGGGAGGGGTGGTGACAAAATGGTATCAGAGGTCCCAGGTTCAACACTTGGACTGGATGGGAAGGATGTGTTTCTCATGCATGAATGTCAGTCTTATATGTCTTCATTATGCATGCATTGTGATGGTCATTGTCGCAGTAGTGTCATCATGTAAAGGTTGATGATGTCGATGTTGATATGATTGATATGTTTATTTCATTATATATACATATGTTGTGATAATCAAGATTGATCTTCTAGACGAGATGACCTCCCCTAGAATTCACTGAGGTATGTTGATTATGTTTATGTTGGGTTTATCTAACATGGTATGTTTGCAGGAAATAGAGGATCAAATATGATAAGAAAAATGGTGGATTACAATTCACGTGATTCTCCCTATATATCATATGAGAAACATGGTGATCAGTACTTCCCTGATATAGTATATACATTAAGAATTCTAAAAATAGAGATTAGAAGTTGTAAGGAAGATAATGATAAGATCATTCAGTCATAGGAAAGGCTCGCTAGAGCACAAGAAAATAAAGAAGAGATCAATACATTCATCCTTTAGAGTTTGTCATATTTATAGAGATAGGGACTGCTTAGGATCAATCATGGACAGGAGGAAAGGACCAATGAGGAATATGGAAGTAGGTCTCAATCAAGATACAGGTTTGAGAAGGATGATATAGTCAGAGATGGTAGGTTCTTGGATACATATGACATGAGGGGTAATGATTGTGGGTTCTATTCTAGTTCTGGAACATGTTAGAAAATGTAATTATGTTCGATCATCAACAATGTACTCGAGTAATTAAGTAATGTGCTTGTCAAAAGAATAAAGAAAATAATTATTATTATTCTTGTGACTTATTAAAGCATTGGTTTCACTCTTGGGTCACCATGTTTTAGGTCAAAGTCCCCATTGTGGAATTCTAGTATTTATTCTTATTCTATAGAGTTATTGTACATTTAAAGATACCCTTATTAGGCTTTTGAATCATGTCAAAAGGTTAAGTTTTAAGTCAAATATGAATTATTTAATCTCCACACCATGTTAGCTTAAGAGAATATCAATTCCGCCTAAGATCATATTTGACACCACAAGAATCCTAAAAAGAAAGGACATCAAATTCATTTGGAGAATCACTCTCTCATCATATTTGAATTCTCTTGTTGTGTAGGTTTTAACCCCGTACAGAAATTACCTGCATACAAATTCTAAGAACATAAAATAAACATTACGAGAGCATAACACATAAAATACATATACACAAAGATTTTCCCCTGGATCCCAAAACTGGGACTACCAGCTTGATTTTTCACTATGTTCCTTTCAATGTTACAATACATATTTATACATGCCGAAGCATCCAATAACATGGACCGAAAACTGTCATGTCCAAAACCATGGACTGAAAACCATCACGTCCAAAACCATAGGTAGGTATGCCCAACCTAATATAGGGTCCAAAAACATTTTCCTCGGGGTGCTACCCCAGACCCCATAGAGGCGGCCTACCCACCCCTCTCAAATCCCCTATATAGGGGGGGCTACCACACCCTCTGTGACCCCCCTACTGTGCAACGAGGGGGGCTTCACCCTCCCTCTAACCCCCCGGTTCACTATGTAGGCTAGTAGTGGAAAGAATATAACACAACCCAACATTCCCCCACTTGTTGTTTTCTTTTCCCACGGGGCCACATGAGAGCTTAGTCATTTATCCAGTCCTGAAATGCCCATTGTTTCTCTACACCAAGAGAACTTCTCAGAGCTCACAGATTTTGTCAATGCATCTACATTATTCTTCAAAGTGTCCACCTTTAACAACAACACCTTTTTGTCTTCTATCATATCCCTCACAAAGTGATACTGAACATCAATGTGCTTTGTCTTTGAACGATAAGAAGGATTCTTTGCCAAGAAAATTTACTATGGTTGTCATAGTCCATATTTATAGCTCCCTGTACTATCCCCATACTTGAACACAATCTATGCAACCAAATAGCTTCCTTGCTTGCATGAGTGGATGCCATGTATTTTTCCTTTGTAGTTGATAATGCCACTACAGATTATTTCTTACTCATCCAGCTAACTGCACCTCCAAATAGGATAAACACATACCTACTTGTAGATCTCCTCTGATCCAGATCTCCATCCTAGTCTACATAAACAAAGCCATGGATATCCAAAACTCTTTCAAATCCCATTCTTCCTTGGTAGCACAATCCATAATCACTAGTACCACGCAAATACCTGAAAACCCACTTCACAGTTGTCTAGTGCTCCTTCCCTGGTTTTGACATAAACCTACTCAATACTCCCACTGCATGTGTAATGTCTGGTCTAGTATATACCATTACATACATCAGACTACTGATTGCACTTGCATATGGAACACGAGACATGTCCTCTTCCTCTTCTTGTGTCTTGGGACACTACTTAGCAGATAACTTTACACCTACATGAATAGGAACCTTCACCAGTTTATTGTCCTGCATATTAAACCTCTGCAATATTTTCTCAACATACTTCCTCTGGTTTAACCAGAGTTTCCTCTTTGCCTGATCTCTTTTAATTTCCATGCCCAAAATATAGTTTGCAGCAACAAGATCTTTCATGTCGAATTTTGAGGACAATTGGGTCTTCAAATCCTGGATAATTTCTTTATCATTTCCAACCAGCAACATATCATCCACATGCAAGACCAGATAAATAACATAGTCACCAATTAATTTAAAATATACAGTGATTTTCTTTGCTTCTGGTGAAGCCAATTCCCTGCATAAATGTATCAAATTTCTGATACCACATCCTTGGTGACTATTTTAACCCATACATAGACTTCTTTAACTTGCATACCAATTCTTTCTTACCCTTCACCACAAAGCCTTTAGGTTGCTTCATGTAGATCTCCTCTTCTAGATCCCCATGAAGAAATGTTGTCTTCATATCCATCTGTTCTACCTCAAAATCAAAAGCAGCAGCAACAGATAAAAGTAATCTAATAGAGGCTGCCTTGGTAATAGGAGAAAAAATATCACCAAAACCAATTCCCGACACATGGGAATAACCTTTTGCTACCAATTGAGCTTTGTATTTCTCCACCTTTCCTGCTGCATTTGTCTTCTTCTTGAACACCCATTTGCTGCCAATGGGTTTGCTTCCAGCCAGAAACTCCACTAGATCCCAAGCCTCATTTTTGCACAAAGATTCCATTTCATCAACCATGGCCTCTTTCCACAGTTTTCAATCCTCTGAATCTACGGCTTCCTTCAGAGTTCTAGGATCATTATCAGTAATAGATAAAGAAAAATTTGAACAGAAAGTAGATGGACCATACATTTATGGTTGCCTTCTTTCTTAAACTGATCTTCTGACACCCGGAGTTTGTGGCTCTTCATCTTCTGATTCCTCCTCTGCTATAGAGTATGATTCTTCCTCCTTAAGCTCAAACTCTATATTCTCAGGTTCCTTTGGTTGGACTTCACATTTAATAACATCTTTCACCTCTCTGAACCCCACATCTTGGCTATACACAACCTTCATTGTTACTCTGTTCCAAAGCTTATAACCCTTTAAACCATCCTTATACCCAATAAAGATGAACTTTTTAGATTTACTATCTAACTTGGTTCTTTTCTCCTTTGGAACATGTACATATGCATCACATCCAGTCCATACCTCTTGTGGAGTCCTATCCTCCAAAGCTGATGAAGGTAATCTGTTGACTAGGTAACATGTTGTCTCCACCGCCTCTGCCTAGAATCCTTGTCCTAACCCGGCACCACTGAGCATTCTTCTTGCCCTTTCCATCAACATATTGTTCATTCTTTCTGCAACTCCATTTTGCTTAGGTGTGTATGGAGTAGTATTCTGCCATGATATACCACACTTCTTATAGAATTCTTCAAATTCCTTGCTGCACAACTCTCCACCATTATCTAACCTCAACACCTTTATCTTCTTCTCTGTCTGGTTTTCCACTAGAGCCTTAAATTCTTTAAACCTGTTAAAGACTTCAAATTTCTTCTTAAGGAAATATATCCATGTATTCCTTGAGAATTCATCTATGAATGATACATAGTACACAAACTTACCTAATGATGGAACCTTCATAGGTCTAGACACATCACTATACACAAGTTCTAATATATGTTTCACCCTCTTACCACTAGAGGGGAAACTCACATGATTATGCTTTCCATATACACAATTTTCATAGAAATCAAATTCCATAAAACTATTACTCATACCTTCTACCATACCTTTACCATGAAGTATTTGAAGGCCCTTCTCTCCAATATGTCCAAGCCTTTGGTGCCAAAACATGGTCTTCTCTTCAGATACCACTAGATTTTCTACTCCACTTTCAGGAACCACAGAACTGTTGCACCCATCAATGACAGTGCTACCTTGCATCTTGTATAGAGTTCCAATCCAAAATCCTCGCATCAATACCAATGCTTCCTGAACCATCTTGCAGGTATCCTTCTCGAACACTACTTTTACACCTGCATCATCCAGCTTGCTTACAGAAATTAGATTTCCAGCCAATGCAGGAATATGCAGAACTCCCAGAAGTGTTCTAACCCTTCCACCTTGCAACTTACTCTTTACTTTCCGTGGCCAATGATTCTAGCCTTCCTATCATCCCCTAATAAGACATCACCACCGTTGTATTTATCATACTCGTAGAACCACTCTCTATGGGGAGTGAAGTGAAAGGATGTACCTGAGTCAATCAACCATGCCTCATGATCTACATGTGTACTTGAAGAATCCAAGTACACATCCCCATCAATCACCAAGTCTCCATCTTTCATCCTCAAGCTATACAACTTTTTTCATAGGAACAATTTATTCACTAGAGACTTAGATTGGTATAAAGCCCCTAACGTTTTCCACAAATCCTTCACCGTAGCTTCCCCTAATACATTCAGCAATACTGAATCTGAGACACACAATCATATTATGCTCTTTACCTTTCAATCCAACTTCTTCCATTCTTCATCGAACAGTCCCGTTAGTTTAGTACCTGGATCTATCATGATCCACTGATCTTTATCCCCAACAGATCCTCCACCTTGAGTTTCCATAACTCAAAACTCTGACCATTAAATTTCTCGATGTCTATCTTTCCACTACTCGCCATCTTCTTTCACCACTAGAATCGATCCCATAGATCTCCCACTAAATAGGGTATACCACAGGCTCAAGCAAAACCCCTCAGCAAAAAAGGCGTCACCTTGAAGCCAAAATAAATCTGATACCAAATGTAGGTTTTAACCCCATACAAAAATTACTTACATATGAATTCTAAGAAAATAAAATAAATAATGCGAGAGCATAACACATAAAACACATATACGTAGAGATTTTCCCCTAGATCCCAAAATTGAGACTACCAGCTTGATTTTTCATTATGTTCCTTTTAATGTTACAATACATATTTATACACGCTGAAGCATCCAATATCATGGACCAAAAACCATCACGTCCAAAACCATAGGTAGGTCCACCCAACCTAATATAGGGTCCAAAAACAATTTCCATGGAGTGCTGCCCCAAACCCCGCGGAGGGGGGCTACGTACCCCCCTCAAACCCCCTGTGACCCCCCCACTGCATAATCAGAAAAAAAAAATGGGGAACTCCTCCCCCCCTCTAACCCTTCGGTTAATTACGTAGGGTAGTCGTGGAAAGAATATAACACAACCCAACATGTTTCTGACTAGAACTGTGAATTTCTCTTGTAGTTGGGAAAATGTGAAAAGTCTATTATCAGGAAGCTGAAGTGAATGGAAGTTTGGGTGAGTCTAAGGAGACAAATAAAAAAAACATTTTGGTGGTGGTATCTCTCCGTTTCATGCTCTGGATTGGGAGATTGAAGTCTTCTAAGTTGGACTACTACCAGAAGCTTCTAGTTGTCGTAAGTTTCTTCATAGTCGAAGTTGTTAGGAAGAGGTCAATCTTCTGGAGGCTGACCTGGTGTGGAGGGAAGGTTTGGTCTTGGTCTAGGGTGAAGAATCTTAAAATATGCTATTGAAAGGAAGAATTATCTTGACTAGGTTTTCCCCTCGAGGGGGATTTTTCCTTGGCAGTGCCTAGATCTAGTGCCTCTTCTTTTATGTGTTATTGATTTTGGTAATTGGTTGATGAAATAAAGAAAGAAGATATAAAGAATCATAATAATAATAAACATCACAATTAATTATCAATATCAAGAAATTCTTTATTTCCTTTCTGATTATTTAACATGGTATTAGAGATTTGGCGAAGAAGGGAGAAAAAGGCAATCTCAAGCACCTGATCTATTCATAGGTACTATCTGATGGAAGGAGTCTATCATATTCAAGGAATATATCTAACTAAATCAAGGGTGAAAACAAACTTGAAGCAGCATCTAACTTCATATCCTCGAAGAAGAGGATTTACCTAATCCTCGAGAAGAACAAGGTACTGGATTTGGTAAAATGAAATGTAAAGAAGCCTACAAAAGAAGCTAGTGATGCCGACAAAGCGAAATTCAGAGATTTAGAATTGGTGGCTATGAATCTAATGGTAAAAGGGATAGAAGGCAATCTTTTCCCATTCATAGCTAACATCAATCATGCTCAGGAGATGTATGATGCCTTATCAAAGTTGTTCCCTATTAATAACATTGGTCAAGTAGTAAGCTTAAAGAATGATATGAGGAATACGAAGATGACTAAAGAAGATACTGTGGAAATCTTATTTGTGAATATATCTAGACTTGGGGATGATCTCTTGGCCATCAATGAGATTGTTTCGGGCCAAGGACTATTGATTATTTCTACATTAGGATTTCCACCCTCTTGGGGTGCATTTGTTGTAGGTCTCAATAGTTGGAAGGTATCTCCCACCTTTGAAGAATTATGGACTCCATGCAGTCAAGAAGAATTAAGGATCTCTATGGTTTCCAATCCTGAAGGAGTATCAAATGCTTATGTTGATCATCATAAGGGGAAGAGATTGAAGGGACTGACAAAGAAAGTTGACTTTTCCAAGATAGAGTGCTATCAATGTCATAAGAAGGATTACTACAAAAGTGACTATCTTGAGAATCCAAAGAATAAGAATAGAGGAAGATATCAAGTCAAACTTGCTATAGAAAGAGACTCAAATAAATTCAAGCATGAAGAACCTAACGTTAGGGACATACATTATTAAGTCTTTTGCATATCTTATTTTACATGATTTAGAATTTATATGTTTTTAATATATTTTGAAAAACACATTTTTATATTATTTCTGTAAGTTTGTAGGTATCCCTCAAGATTTTGAGGGAGCTCCCAAAAACTACCTAAGATAAGTATCTCATGTATTTACAGTTTTCGTTTCATGTATTCATTTAGTTTTTTATTATATTAAAATACTAATAACCTTTCTCTCTCTGTTGTTTTGATTAGGAAAACATATGAAAGAAGGAGGATCTCTCAAGGAAATGTTACTCAAGAATCAAAGGTATGCTTTGAATACATTGATTGAAAGGATTATTTATTTCATGATCTACTACTAACTTTGTTATGACTAGCTATATTGAATCTTAGTGATTCTTGTTTGCGTGATTCATCTCTTGATAAATCTATCCACCCCATTCATATTCTTTATTGACTATGTAGAACCCTAGACAGGTTTTGGAAAACCCTAACCAAAGGGTATGCTAATGGGAATGTATGACATCCTAAATGGCTTAGTGATATTATGAAATGCTGTTTGAAAGTCTTATTGATGAGGTCATGTTTGGGGTTTTGGTATGATCAAGAAATCCTAACTTCACTTGTTTGAGTGATAAGTTCTAAAGTCCTAAAATTGTTGATGGTTTGGTAGTATTCATTTTGCTATGTTTCTACATTGGAACCCTGGCTCGTTGGGGTTTGGTGGAATGTGTGAGAAAGACCCTTATATTGTCTTAGAAATTTTTTCCTTTGTATGTGTGTGTTTTTCTGATCAAACCCTAGTGTAATCAAGATGATTGTGTGTCTAACTCTTATTTGATGTTGATGTGAATATGGTTTTGACTAACACATGATATGAAATGTATTTGCATGATGATGAAATCTAAACATATATACCTATGTCCTTTTGGTTGAAATCCTAGTTTGGTTTAGGCTAGATGTGTTAATGTTGTTGGACATATGATATGCTTATGAATGGTTATGAATTTGCAGATATGTGTGTTGACCTAGTCATTAATGGTCATAAGTCTTAGGATTTAATGGAAATCCTTGTCTGAGATTATAGGATGATGATATCTTGAAATGTAGGGTGTTATAGCTAAACCCTAGTGAAGTTACAAATTTCCTAGTATGTGTGATATAACAATTTGAAAATCTATTAGAAGATTGCTGAAATTGTTAATCAAGGGTTTTGTAGTTAAATCCTAGTAGTGACATTGTCTAGTGTGAAATGTAACAATTTGAGATCTTTGTATCTATGAATATGGTACTCTAAGTTTTGTGAGTTGAACCTTAGTCAAAATAGAAACATATGATATATGTTGACTATTTTGATATTTTTGAAAATTATTGAGATTTGAGTTTTTCAGATTGATGATTGATCGGAATTATAGGATTTGCAACTAACTCTAGTGGTAGTTTGTCATGTTAAATGACTTATTGATGGCTGATTACAAATATAGGGTTGGAGCTAACCCTAGTGGAATCTCGCCAGGTTAATGACTAAGCTGTGGTTGACTGTAATTGATTCTTTTGTATGAAATCTAGGATTTGTATGAATCCCTAGTGAGAAGTCTAACATATGTATTTTTGAAAATTTGTTGGATGTTTTGTAGATCTATGTCTATATCGATTGTTTCTAGGGTTTTCTATATGTTGAAGAAAGGTATGTCATGCATTCAAAATAAGCATTGAAACCCTAGATGGAATGAGAAGTATTATGAAGTAGTCTAGGGTGTGAGACTAAAATCCCTAGAAAAATATTAAAGAGTATATGTCTCTTGTGTGTAGTTAAGTTAGGGTATCTAATATGTATAAAGTTGAAATGTTTATGTGATTTTGATATGGCTAAATTCATGCTTCTATATATTTGGTTTTACTTTCTGTCTAAGTTGTGTAGGTACATAATCTTTAACTTGGTGAAGATGTTCATTGATGTAATACGCATGATATGGATGATGATAACTTTGATGAAATGGTTGGAAGCCATGAAGGATTCCCTGATGTCACAAAGAAGAAGTTGATCTCCCGAGGAAGGGATAAATAGAAGAGATCTCCCTAATATTAAGAGGGAGTCTGGGTAGAGAGATGTTCTTTAGTAGAGATGGAGGGCACAACTTGATGTTTAATAAAAAATGAAATTTTTAGGATATGTTGCTGCATGGGTAGTAGGAATGAAAATATATGATTGAGGAATATTATATCAAAGATTCGACTCATATTCCTACTATGAAAATATGAGAAGCAACATCAAGTTGTGTGAAAGACCCTGTAGGTTTGTATTTGATTATGTACATTGAAATTATATTATCGATTGGGGTTTTGCTTTGTACAGGTGAATATCTCGAAGGATTTGATAGCATGTTTGTTACCAATTAGTCCGATTGGGAGATATTGGACATTATTGACCTCCTGTATCAAGGTGTGTTGAGGCTCTGCGAGTGGAGAATTACCTGGGAAAACATATGGCTAACACTTTGTGTTGATTTCTGGGTCCCGAAGTTGGAAAAGGTGGTGTTGGTTTTGGATACACACCTAGATTTTGGATTGATGGTTAGAAAGTAAGCCTGAGGGTACTTAAAGGGGCTGACATCTTGAGTCCATCTTAGTCCCACCTGGATAGATTTCATCGGTCAGGAATCTAGTCCATGGCATTCAAGTGCCTAAACTATTGAGTAACTGTTAGGATGGATTTCCCTAGTCAGGAATCTAGTCCATGGCATTGTGATGCCTAAAGGTTCTTCACAATTCATATAGTTTGAGATATTCCATTGTATTTTTACATTATGAATACCTCCTTAGTTAAGAGGTAGTGTTGGAAAACCTAACTATGTCTAGTCTTCAATAATGTACTTGAGTCATTATGTAATGTACTTGTCAAAAGAATAAAGAAAATAATTCGCATTATTATTATTTTGACTTATTAAAGCATGGGTTTCATGCTTGGGTCACCATGTTTTAGGTCAAAGTAACCATTTTGGACTTCTAGGATTTATTCTAAGTCTATAGAGTTATTAAATATTTAAAGAGACCCTTCTTGGTATTTTGAATCATGCCAAAAGGTTAAGTATTGAGTCAAATACGAATTATGTAACCTCCACACCATGTCAACCTAAGAGAATTTGAAGTCAACCTAAGACACTATTTGACCTGATAGGAAACCTATAAAAGGAAGTTCATAGAATTCATTTGGAGCATCCCTCTCTCATCAAATTCAAGTTCTCTTGTTGTTGAGCAGAAGTGAAAATTTCTCTTATTGATGAGAAGAATTGCGAAGTTCTCTTGTAGCTGGGAAAAGGTGTGAAGTCTATCGCCGAGAAGCTGAAGTGAATACAAGTTTTGGTGAGTATAAGGAGACAAATAAAATCAAAATTTTGGTGGTGGTGTTTCTCGGTTTCATGCTCTAGATTGGGAGATCGAAATCTTCCAAGTTGGACTACTACTGAAAGTTACCAGTTGTCATAAGTTGCTGCATAGTTTAAGTTGCTAGTAAGAGGTCAACCTTATGGAGGCTTACTTGGTGTGGAGGGAAGGTCTGGTCTTGGTCTAGGGTGAAGAGTCTCAAAGGATACTATTGAAAGGAAGAATTATATTGACTGGGGTGTCCCATTGAGGGGGTTATTTCCCTGGCATGTGCCTAAGCATGGTGTCTCTTGTTTTTTGTTCTACTACTTTTGGTAATTGCTTGATGAACTAAAGAAAGAAGATATAAAGAATCATATTAATAATAAACATCACAAGTAATTATCAAGATCAAGAAAATCTCTACTGCCTTTTTTATTTTCTAACAAATTAGAGAGGAAAAATTATCATCAACGTCACCATCTGTATAAGAGGAGTGAGAAGCAGTATTGGCAAGAGGAATTCAAGAAAGAAAAGCCTCCTACATGTTGGAAATATTGAGAGGGGGGTGAATCAATATTCCTTAGCAATTAGCAATTTTAAATCTTTTCAAAGCATTAGTTAGTCTTCAATTATTATTAATGTTTATGCAGTAATAATAGTAAATGAAAGAACACAATAGGCACAAGAATTTTAGGTGGAAAAGCCCTTCCAGGTAAAAAACCATTCAATGTTTTTCTAATCAATTCTTTAATCTTCATCCCTAACTGAAATCAAAACAACTTCCTAGAATTCTAGAAAATTGTTCTTCTCCAACTCCCACTGGAAGGATGCCCCAATGCCCTGGTTTCTTCAGTAATCAACTAAATGGATTCCCTAACACCCTAGCGAGCCACAACTCGCCCTAGCACCACCCTACAACCCTAAAGTGTTAACAGGCCCCAGCCTATAGAAAAATTCATACACCTGCCTAACACGTCCCTGCCACCCTATAATGACTAAAATGAGACAAGATTGTGGATTCTGAAACCAAGGACAACAATCCACGATAAAATAAGATGTACAATGATTTTTGTGTAATTGACCAAATACCCAATCACTTTATGGCTTGCAACCCAACCATGACATCATCCCAACAATGACTCCTATACCTCCCATCACTGCCTCTTTGACTCTAGGTAGAATGAATCTTTTACAATCTTTACAATGATGACTCTTTTATAAATGACTCTTTTAGAACTTTACAGTGATGACTCTTTTACAATGATGACTATTTTACAATTTTACAATGATGACTCTTGGCCTTAACAATACTTCACGATATCTAGATGGTTGTGATATCTTCAAGGATGTCCCGCCGTAATGCGTCCTTTGATTTGATACTTCTACTCTTGAATTCTTGCTTGATGTTGTACATGAATCTTCTTCTACCTGCATGCAAAATTTTCCCAGTGAAACCAATCCAAGAACAAAACAAAATATCCTTCAACTTACATCTGCCTGCAAAACACATGTAAGTGCATATTATTGAATAAATACAAATTAAATTACAATTCATACTTGAAGTGTTCTTGTCACTTTTGTTATTGAATTTTTATAGCAGTAGACAAAGACTGCCACTCTTGATATAAGCCTAGACTCTATGCAAGACTATATCCAAAACTGACCTAAAGATATATAAAATAAAAACTAATGACAAACCCTACACTTGTGATGGACCAAATTCTAAGTACAACAACATAGACCATTCTATAAACTATGACAATACAAGTAACATGAACTTACAACATCATATAGATTTATTGGACTTGGTGTAGCATCAAATGTGTAGTATCAAGAATAGAACATCTGAAATGTGGTATGAAAACTAATTGTGCCATATAGAGAAATAGAGATATAACCGACACTTTGTATATACTTACATTGTCCTGCAAAAACATATGTCAAAGATGATACTCAAAATTCAATGTAAACACTAATCATACATAACTTGTTGTAGGAGACTTACCCTTGACTGTTGATGTGTGGTCCTTACTGCAGTGATCCTTAAATGAATTCTTTTTCTTATCTTCTAGGATCTCTATATTGACTATGTTGTATCTATGTAATTTCAGATCTCTAGGGTCTAAAATGGCATCTTATGGTAGCCCCTTGAGTCCTCTTTCCAACCCCACAAGTCTGATCAAGATTGGATTCTTCAAGAAATATATATGCCCAATCTCCCATGATGACCTCATTATAGACTAGTTCAGTAGAGAGAACTTGTATGAAGTGCTACGTGTCATTGCTGCAACCTTCAGCCTGGAAAATGATACCCAACAAACAACAGCTTGTCCTGTTTCTGTCACTTTTTACCAAATTTGCATCCAATGTTTAGAGTGAAAGTTATGATGATTTTCCCAACATCACCTATTTGACATGGAATTCGGGAGCCTACAAAAACCCTCACTTCCTTAAATCATATCTCTAAGAATATAGTGAACCAAGATTTGATATTTGGTCACAAGGTTCATCAAGATTTAAGTGCATTTTTTTTTTAAATTTTGGCTTCTGAATATTTTCATAAAAAACATTTATAGTGAAAATTTCATGATGACATGTTTGAAGCCACAAAATCCCTACTAGAGGAGGACATGACGGCCATTATTTATATGAATGGATTGAGTTGAGAGGGTCCTCAACAAGTGAAATTTGGAGAGATTTTAGGAGAAGGAAAACATTATTAATTATTGATTATCCAATGAACACAACAAATTGTGTGTTCCATATATCAACATAAACATATTGATGAGTAGAATCCATCTAGAACATCCTTGACTCAGAATAGAGTAATTTGTCAAGTCAAAATTCTCATACAAGATCAAGGTAGCCCCTGGTGCTACTTGTGTTGACATCAATGATAACCACTTATCAACAATACATTTGATGGAGAAATGAAGAAGTAACCAAATGAAGTATCTTGGTTGATTGGGATGAATAAGTTTTTAAGATTGCATTATTACTCAAAGAATATCAAAGCCAATATAGATACTTTCAGTCTTAAAGGAAAATAATACACTTGGTGGGAATATGTGAATGATTTCAGAGGCATTCATGAAGGGGCATTGACTTGGAGTGAGTTTGAGAGATTTTTCAGGAAGAAGTATCTATCCGAGAGATACTAGGATGACATGTAAAAGGTGTTTTATGAGTTGAAGATGGGATCTATGACCAATGAGGAGTATACTAGTAGGTTTTTGGAGTTATTGAGATATGTGCCTTACCTTAAGGAGGAGAAGGCTAGGATTGAGAGATTCATAAGTGGTTTGTCGATATCATTCAAAGACATGATTGAGTTTGATGAGCCTAAATCATTGGAGGAAGCCATCAAAAGGGTTAAGCACTTTTTTGATCAATCAAAGCATAATAATAATTCTAATAAAGATTGGGAGAGTAATGATAAGAATAAGGGAAAGTGGGTTAAGGATATAGAAAAACCACAAGATACAGATGACAAGGAGAATGCAACACTGCATAAGAAGTTCAATGCAGCTGAGAGAGGACTAGGATTTGAGTCTGAGGAGAAGAATAAGGGTGATGGTATGAATCCTTTGCAGTGTTAGACTTGTGGAAAGGATCATCACAGGAGATATTTTCCACAACATTAGGGTGGAAAAACATAGATCGATATTGCTCAGGAGGCATAGAAAATTTGGGGATTTTGGATAGAGTATTCCTAAGATTTATTTAACATTGGATAATATGAAGGATGATCATCAAGAATCTATTATCGAGATGGAAAGTAATATTTGTGATAAATTTGTTTATGTTTTGATTGAACCTAGATCTAACTGTAGCTATATTAGTATTGACTTGGTGGATAAGTGTCGTTTTATAAAGAGGTGCATGTAGGGTCTTGGCTAGTTAAGCTGGATAAATGTACTGAGAAAAGAGTACATCATTGGGTAAGATATTGTTCATTTGAGATGAACATTATGTCTACATTAGCGCATATAAATGCACTTCTACTAGGATCATATAGTATGCTATTGGGTATGGATTGGTGTTACATTTACAGGACTAAGGTGGATTTCTATGATAAGGATATTAAGTGTTTGGATGATGATGGAGAGAAGAGGATATTACATGGTAAGAAGAAGCCTACATCAATGAGAATGGTTACATCTATGCACGAAAATCACAACAGCAAGAAAGGGTGTGTTACATTATTTGCAATTCATATTTTGAGTGAAAATGGTAAGGATATTGAGGATGCTGAGGTCTTGAAGACATATCCAGTTTTACAATAGTTTCACGATGTATTTACAAGAGTGATATTAGAGTTAAAACCCCATAGGGAAGTGGACTTTTCTATTGAGATGATGTCGAGAGCAGCACCAACATTGAAGGCACCGTACATGATGAGAACTCCAGAATTGGTGGAATTGAAGTTAGAGTTGAAGAAAATGCTTGACAAGGGATACATTAGTCTAAGTGTGTTGCCTCGAGGTGCACCAATATTGTTTGTGAAGAAGAAATATGGTACTCTCAGGTTACGTATTGATTACAGGAAGTTTAAGAAGGTGACAGTTAAGAACATGTACCCTTTGTTGTGGATTAATGACTTGTTTTATCAATTGAAGGGAGCGACCACATTCTCAAATATTGACTTGAGATTAGGATACCATCATGTACACATTAAAGAAGAGGACATGTATAAGACTTCTTTCTCAACCAGGTATGGGATTATGAGTTTTTTGTGGTTCCTTTTGGTTTGACTAATGCTCCAGCTACTTTCATGTGTTTGATGAATAGTGTGTTGCATCCTTACCTGGACAAGTTTTTTACTGTATTCCTTGATGAAATATTGATATATTCTAAGAATGAGGAAGACCATGTAGAACATATAGCAACAATGTTGAAATTATTGAGAGAGAATAAGTTGTATGTAAACCTAGTAAATGTACTTTCTTTCAGACAAAGGTTCATTAATTGGGGCATGTGGTTTTGAAGGAAGGTATAACAGTGGACTCAAAAAAGATAAAAGATATCATGGAATGACAAACTCCTAGAAATGTGGATGAGGTAAGATCATTTATTGGATTAATAGGTTATTACACATGGTTCATCAAGAACTTTTCACAGATTTCCTATTCTATTATATCATTGTAGAGGAAAGGAATGAAATTTGAATGAAAAAGGAATGTGTGGTTAATTTTTACTAGTGGAAGTAGTTGCTTACGAATTCTCTAGTTCTAAATATTGTATATCCATATAAAAAGTTCGTGGTGTGTACAAATGCTTGCAAGAGAGGACATGGTACAATCTTGATGTAGGAAGGACAAATAGTATGCTATGAGTCAGGGAAATTGAATGAGCACGAGAATAACTATGTGATGCATGATATTGAGTTAGAAGTTATCATCCATGCATTGAATATGTGGAGAAATTATCATCTCAGTAGGAGATTCATCTTGATGAGTGATCACAATGGATTGAGATACTTATTTGACCAGCCTAATCTAAATGTCAGGCAAGCTAGTTGGTTGGTTATGATCAGTGAGTTTGACTTCGAGGTTAGGTTCATTAAGGAAAAGGGGAATAGGGATGCAGATGATCTTAGTAGAAGAATACATCTAAATCACATAGTATCTATGAGTTCATATGAGACAAAATTACAAGATCAGATCTTACAGGCTGATGAGCATCAATATTGCAGCAAGAATGTTGCAACTCCTGGGGCTACCAATTTTACTTTATCAACCCAAGGTTTGTACAAACTTGGAGGTTACAATGCTGTATACACAAGTGGATGTAATGGGTCTGCTCTTTGTCATCGCTAAGCTAGTGATAGACCACTTATGGTTTTTTGATCTAGACTTCTATTGATTCAAAAGAAGCTTGATTACCAATGAGAAAAAGGGAAATTTGCACTAAAGGAAATCTTTTCGACTGTAGTAAGGAAAAGACTGAAATCAAACGCTAAACACACCAGTCATTTAACTAACTGCTAAGAGGCTTTGCTCCTAAATAATTCTAAGTTAGCATATGTGCAATCCTATTGTCCAAGGAATTCAATTTGAAACATCCTAACATTCTACTATTTTACATGTAAATGAACAAAATAACTCTTTTTTCCTTTTTGTCTTTTTTTGTGTGAAAATATGAATGCTAACTTATTTTGGTGGTGTGGCTGGTGGATTAGGCATGATAGTGAATGCTCAAATGGCTTGGGTAGCAAGTAGGGGCCTTCTCCTATCTTCCTAGGGGATTTTCCCACAATTCAGCCTCAAAACAGGCCACTACAGGTCAACCTACACGATGTCCTAAGGCATCCTACAAGATGTCCTAATGCATCCTACAGGATCCCCTGTATTCCTACATGATACAACCGAGAGAAAGAGGAGGGAATTGGAAGGTGATGTAAGGCTTAGGGAAGGTGAATGGTGGGTGAAATGAGGCAAGGGAGTGCCTAGGACATCTTCAAAGGTCAAAACAGAGTTGTGAGATGGTTGGATTTGCTCAACAAGCTTGAAGAAGTATTCTTATGGAATGATGGATTTCGTGAGAGATTTAGTGAAATAAAGTGACAAACATGGATGGATGAGGTTAGGATGGCATTTCTAGTCATGAAATATCTCTACACTATTGTAACTCCTGCACTGCATCAATCACTGACATTTTATCCATGAATCTGGTTAAATAAGAAAGTTTTTCAATTAACTAAGGAAAAACATAATTTTATTATCTAGTTACCTATGAATGGGGAAAATTCTAGAATGATGTGAAACCTTCATGAGATCTAATGCAAGGATGAAGACATCAGAAATCAGAATTCTATCTTTTTGGGGTTGCATAGGATTTCTTTCCTCAAAACATGGTCCCTGAAGGGATGAGTGAGGCCAGGTCCACCTAATAATAGCTTTTGGATATTCCTTTACCTTCCTAAGATGTTGTTATATCAATGCACAAATGGAAGCAAACTAATCAAATCCACAACTTTTGCAATGAAATAATGCTAAAGGCAATGCAATCATTAATCTATGAAATCAACTAAGCATACAAATACAAGAAGAGGAGCCTTTTCTGCTAGGGTTGGGCCCTAACCCAAGAGCTTCAACCCTCTGAGTCAACTCAGTGCTGGACCAAGGAAATGCTCATTCTCATAATCAAAATCAGAAAATTACATAACAATGTCTTCCACAAGTCTTGAACTTGAAAAATTCTTAGTGCTTTTACATCAAAAATTCGAATCCTAATGAGGATCTAGGCCTCCTTATTTATACAACTAAAGTTTCCAATGACTCTCTTAAATCTAGGGGGGCTTGACTCCCAAACTCAAGATGAACTGGCTCTTTAACTATCATTGGCTTGACTTCCTTTTGATCTTCATGACTTGGTTGCTTGTAACTCCAATCTAGTGTGATTTGATGGAGGAATATTCAAATGAGTGATGAGTAAATGAGGAGGATCTTGTTGGAAATAATATTGAGAGAGGGTGGGTGAATCAGTATTAGCAACTTAACAATATTTTGTTTCCATAAATAGATTTATGTACACTACTTCAGTTAATGCAACTTGCGTATGTACACAACTGTGTTCAGAGCAACCGGCGTATACCTTGTAAACTTATTATTGAGTCAGTTGATCTTTAATCTATGTATCAGAACCATATAAGTAGTAACAGGTACAGTAAAAAAAGAGTAGACAATCACACACAAGAACACAAGATATAAGGTGGAAACCTAATCTGGGTGAAAACCACTTGCTGCAATTCATCTCTATCTTCCTTTAATAAGAAACATCTTATTACAATATTTTTGTATTGTTGCAGTCTTATACCAGTATGCAGGCTTCTACCTGCAGAAGGCTACAACCTTCTCTCATTCTCCAGCTTTTCCTGGAAGGGAGCTACAACCCCCTTAGCTCTTGTACTAGCTGATGTACTAGTACGTAGGTGCTGACCTACAGAAGGCTACAACCTTCTCTTTTCTTCCAGGGACCACATTTCATAAATTTTCAGACTGGATCCATCAATAGCATCAATCAAATATCAAAATATATCTGCGTCAATCAATCTCCCTTGCACTAACCAAATTTGAATCAAATAATCACTTCTCTGAATGTTCTAACCATAATACAGTAACAATACCAGAACCCAAAACACTACAATCAGTAGACAGAAGTAGCTAAAACATATTTTACGAGACGTACGCTACTTCGATGTGTCAAACCTGCATGCATACGTTGCTATATGAAGGCAAACCTGTGTATACGCTATTTTGTCTTGTCGAACCAGCGTGTATACGTGCCTTTGCTATACTGAACCTGCGTACAGATTTGTAAACAATGATTTACCCTTTTCAACTATCGAGACATTAGTTATACCCAGGTCATCAAATCTACAGATTATGACATGTGCCAATTATTCAAATAAAAGATCAAAAACCACACAAAGATACTTCTCTTCAAGCATTAAGATCTTGACCCATCAATAGAACTTATCCTTCTTCAAGTGCTCAGGTTCCTCCTTGATTCAAATCCAACTATGCACCATAACTCAATCACCAGTATTCTAGATCTTGCTCTTCATTAGATATTCAATACTTGAGTGCTTTTGCCTAATGATCTTCTCCTCATTTTATAGTCCTAGACTGTACTCAATACCATGGACCAAAACTTCTTAGAGCCAATACCGTGGACCGAATACCTAGGGTCAATAATTCAGATCAAATACCATGGATCAATGCCGAAATACCATGGATCAAATACCATAGTGCAAAATTGAATTTTACAACATGTACATGCCTTTTCTTACATGAAAGTGTTGTATATTCATACATGCATTTTGGTCATCTAACCCGCATGTATACATGGCTTGGTTAAGGGGAACCTACGTATATCTCTTTTTCCTTCATTCTGTGAGCCTGCATTGTGATCTGTCATCTGAGTGAGTTGCCATCAAGGACAACACTTGTGTAATAATGCCAACAATCTCCCCCTTTGGACTTGATGGCATCCCCATGTCACTCTCCCCCATTTTCATCAAGGGCAAAGGGTTATGATCCCCCCGAGTACATGTTGAGATATCTGATATGCTAAAGTGTGTTGTTCATGCTCCCCTTGACTATAAGCAAGGTCTGCAAAAAGGTGTTCTACAAGAATAACATGACTCTTTACATCATAAATGACCTTCCTATCACCAAAGACTCATACATACATCTACCTCCCAATCAAGTGGGGATATACCAAGATTGGCTCATCCACCCAACCAACTGGGGATACACCAAAAGTTTATACACAAGAAAATTACATCATCCATCACAGGCATAGTGGGGAAACAAAATAGGCCATTACATGACCTTGATAAAAAAAGTATACATGACATAGAGACAAAATATTTAGAACAAGACTATGATAGTCAACAACAACTATCATCAACAACATCTGTCAATCACCATCCAGACCAACAACCATGATCTCCCCTTGCACCTATTCCTCCTGAATCAGAAACAATTGTGAAATTGTACCAAGATAATGCCAACAATTAGAAATATATGCTCCCCGTGAACCTGTGCCAGATGATCACTGTCAGACCCATATTAGACTCTTTTCATCCTGAGTCTGGCCCACTAATATTCTTCAACCAACATATACATGGTTGTATCTGCAGAAACTAGCGTATGTACGTGGATACCCTTCACGAAACTCACATACAACCATTGTTCTCTGAACCAGATAGGTTTCAACAACAAGATGAAGCATCAACTACTCCCAGCTTCTGTCTGAGATATTCAAATGTCTCTCTGGGCAGCGGTTTGGTGAATATATTAGCAATCTATTCTTTGGAGGGAACATACTCCAATTTGACCTTTTGTTCGAGCACTTGTTCACGGAGAAAATGATATTTGATGGGTATGTGCTTGGTTTTGGAATGCATGACAGGATTCTTTGAAATACTGATTGCACTTGTATTATCACATAGAATGGAGATCGGTGGAGTACAAGTGATCTGAATGTCTTGTAATGTTTGCATCATCCAAAGGAGTTGTGTGCAGCAAGATGCAGTAGACACATATTCTGCTTCAGCTATAGATAATGCAAATGAACTTTTTTTCTTGCTGAACCAAGACACTAATCTGGAACCCATAAACAATGCACCACCACTAGTTCTTTTTCTATCATCCATGCTTCCTGCCTAATCTACATCTATATATGCATGAAGTGTAAGATCTGTATCTCTAGGATACCATAAACCAAAGTTTTGTGTTCCTTGAAGATATTTGAAAATCCTTTTGACTGCATGAAGGTGTGCTTCCTTTGGATTTGCTTAGAATCTTCCAACTATTCCCACTGCATGCATGATGTCTGGTCAGGTACCTGTTAGATAGAGTAGACTACCAATCATGGATTTGTAGGTTGGTTGATGTACTGATGTTGATTCATCATTTACACTGAGGCTGCATCCTGTTACCATAGGGGTACATACTGGTTTAGAATCTTCTATGCCATATTTATTCAATATCTGCTTGGTTTGTGATAGAAAAATACCATCTTTATTTTGTTGAACTTGTAAACCAAGAAAAGATGTGAGCTCACAAAGCAGGGACATTTCAAATTCTTTCTGCATTACCAAAGCAAAGTTTTGACTCGTGGCTTCTTCATTGCTACCAAAAATGGTATCATCAACATACACAAGTATTAGCAATTTATCATTGTCAATTTTGATATATAGATTGCTATCAACTAATCCTTTTGAAAAAACTTGTTGATGAAGGTATTTGTCAAGACGATAATACTACGCCCTTGGAGCTTGTTTTAGACCATAGTGAGCCTTTCTGAGTCTGCATACAAGTTTTGGATCATTTCCAAGGATGAATCCATTTGGTTGCTCAATATAAACTTCCTCTTCTAGGTCTCCATTAAAAAAGGCATATTTCGCATCCATTTGATATACTTTGAACTTCTGAAAGCTAGAAAGAGCAGGAACATTCTTATGGCTTCAAGTCTAGCAACAGGTGCAAAAGTTTCTTCAAAGTCTATACCTTCTTGTTCAGCATAGCCTTTACAAACAAGTCTGGCCTTGTTTCGAATAACTTCTCCATTTTCATTCAGCTTGTTTTTGAATATCCATTTGGTTCCTATGACATTCTTATCATGAGGTCTAGGAACTAATTCCCAAGTATTATTCTTTTGAATTTGCTCAAGCTCTTCATTCATAGCCTTTACCCAACATTCATCTTTACATGCTTCATGTACATTTTGCAGTTTGATGGAGGAAAGCAATGCTAGATAGCTTGAAGCTTTTTTAATACTTCTTTTTGTATGCACACCTACCTCTTTCTGTCCCGAAATTCGAGTCTCTGGATGATTTTTCTAAACATATCTGGATGGAGTCTTTTCTTCTGCCATTATCTGCTCTTCTGGTGCTTCATTGGTTTCTTCTTCTTCAGCATTAGTCTGATTTGATGTGGAAGGAGAATACTCATCTTCTTCCCACTCTTCAGTTTTTACCTGCTTTGGATTTTCGCTTGCTTCATCAACCACAACATCAATACTTTCAACAATTTTCCCAAATCTTTTATTATAACACTTCTATCCTTTACTCTAGGAAGAGTAACCAACGAGAATGCCTTCATCTGCTTTAGGTTCAAACTTGCCAAGTTTTTCATCATTCCTTTTGATGTAACATTTGTTTCCAAAAACTTTGAAGTATTTTATTATAGGAGTCTTACCATACCAAAGTTCATGAGGAGTTTGAGTGTTGTTTACCCGAACATTTGTTTTGTTGAGAATAGTGATGGCAGCAAATGAAACTTCACCCCAAAAGGTTGCAGGAGTTCCAAAATCATCTAGCATAGCACGAACCATTTGTTGAATAGTTTTGTTCATCCTTTCTAACACTCCATTTTGCTAAGGAATTCTTGCGGTAGATAATTTCCTTCTTATTCCATGTTCTTCATAGATGTTGAAGAATTCATCCAAGGCAAATTCCCCTCCTCGATCAGACCTTAGGTATTTGATTTTCCAATCTGATTCACTTTCAACCAAGGCTTTGAAGGCTTTGAACTTTTCGAAAGCTTCATCTTTGTGCTTTAGAAGTCCTATCCAGCACATTCTTGAAAAATCGTCAATGAATAATATAAAATATTCTTCTCCACGAGGTGACTTTTTCCTTGATGGTCCACATAAGTCAGTATGAACAAGTTCAAGAGGCTTTATAGCTGATCCTTCCTTTTCAGGGAAATGTGTTCTATTTTTCTTACCAAATTGACATGATTTGCATATTGTATTTTCTAGAATGTGGATATCTGGAAGATCACGAACTGCCTAGTATATGCATGTTTTTCTTATTTGAGGGAAACATAGACGCCCCAATCTTTTGTGTCATAGCCAGTGTTCATCATTTTTTCTTAGGTAGCATTGTTGTTGTACCCCCTTGAGAATGTACAGGTTGTTTGGAGTTCTTACACCATTGATCACTGTTTCTCCTGTATCAAGCTCACGAACAACACATCCATTTGATCGAAATACTACCTCATTTCCTTGATCACACATTTGAATTACACTCAATAGATTATGCTTTAAACCATCAACATACATAACATTCCTAGCTTTAACCTTTTCCTTTAAGAGAATAGAGCCTTTACCTTTTACGACTACAGGAGTGTCATTTGCAAATGAGACCTTCCTTTCCTTTTCTAAGACATTATATGACTGAAGTTTTTCTTTATCACCTGTCATGTGTTTCGAGCATCCATTTTCAATGTACCATTGATTTTCTTGTCCTTCTACATATAAGGCTATACCACATCTTTCGGTGTGCGGTTCTTTCTTCTTCCATGTTTTGGGACCCAATGAAGCTTGCTCCTTCTGAGATGTTTGCCGAAATTTACTCCTGCATTCAGAGTCTTCATGACCGAATTTGTTGTGGATGGATCATTCTATTTCATTTTCAAGAGCATAAAAGTTTTTGTAGGTCCTTTTCATGATCCTAGTCACATTCCTTTGATTTTGTGCTTCTCTAGTCATGATGGTCTTGTAAGCAACACATTGAGTAGCTTTGTGTCCAAAGTTATGACATGAAAAACATTTCCCATTAAATAAATTCCTGTGATTATTGAATCTACTGACCTGATGATTGTAGTTTCTATTAACATTCATTCTTGAAGGAAATTGAGAATGATCTACCTGTGTTTGGTTATAGCTTCTGTTCATTCTTGAAGTAGATTGAACTTGATTTACCTGGTGATCTGCTTCAAGCTTCTGCTGACAATGGTCAACCTGTTCATTTCTTCTTGCTGCATCAAGATAGCTTTTGGAGGTTGATGGCTTTTGTGCTTGAGATGGTTCTTTAGTATATCCAAGACCTGTCTTTATCAGAGGAGAACGCTGCACTTTGATAATTTCATCTAAAGTTTTTGATCCTTTAGCAAACTTAAGATTGAAAGCTTTTGTTTTCTCAATTGTTTTTCTTAGACCCACAATTTCACATTCTAACTTTTCATTGTGTTTTTCCCTTTCAACAAGTTGGAATGTAAGAGTATCTATAATCATACTCTTTTCTTCTAAATAGATTTTAAGTTTAGAAATTTCTTCATAGAGACCATCTTCATCTAAAGCATCCAAGAAATCATCATCTTCAAAAGGCATCAGAAGTCTATAATCATTACTATTTTCATCTTCATCACTATTTGATAAACCATCACTACCTTCATGTGTATAGTAGATCTTCTTATTTACACTTTGTTTTCTATTCCATTTTGTTGATTCCTTACCTTTATCAAGCTTATCTTTGTGAGGACATTTGGCAGCATAATGACCTAATCTTCCACAAGAAAAACATTTGAAAGGTAGTTTACCTCTGATTCTTCCAGAACCCCGTTGAAGGTTCTTGACAAAGTTTTATTCTTCCTCTCCTTCTGACGTATGTCCTGACTCATTGAGTTCTCCTTTTCCTGATGCTTTGAATGCGACTTCTTTCATATCTGATGGACCCCCTTTTCTCATTTCAAAAGCAGTTAGGATTCCGTGCAGTTGTGACATAGTAATACTCTGAAGATCCAACTTTTCTTCTATGGCAAAAAACTTTTGATTCAAGCTTAGAAGACAAGGATCTTAGAACCTTTTCAACTAAAGTAACTTCTTTTATCTCTTCACCCAAGTTTTTCATGCGATTAACGATCTCATCTATACGTAAGAAATAATTAGCTACACTTTCATCATTGTGCATTCTGAGAGTTTCATATTGAATTATGAGAGATTGTAGTTTTGCACGTTTTACCTGATCATCTCCTTCATATCTTAGAATGATCTTGTCCCATATTTCTTTGGTGGTTTTGAGCTGCATAACCTTGACAAATTCTGATTGTGACAGACTTCCCAATAGAGTATTGATAGCCTTTGCATTTGTTTCATATTTCCTTTTAACTGTCGTATCTATAGGAGTTGTTCATGGAAATGTGTACCCTCCTTCCATGATATCCCAAACTTCTGTTCCAAGAGATTGAAGATAGGCTATGGTTCTTCCCTTCCAATAGACGAAGTTTCTCCCATCAAAGATTGGTGGCCTGATGGATACCTCTCTTTCATAGTTCCTCATGATGATAGATCTTCCTTCAAGCAATCAAGCTTCTTCTGAAGGACCTGCTCTGATTCCAATTGTTGGAAATAATACTGAGAGGGGGCGGTGAATCAGTATTAGCAACTTAACAATATTTCATTTTTATAAACAGATTTATGTACACTACTTCAGTTAATCCAACTTGCGTATGTACACAACTATGTTTAGAGCAACTAGCGTATACCTTGTAAACTTATTATTTAGTCAGTTTATCTTTAATCTGTGTATCAGAACCATATAAGCAGTAACAGGTACAGTAAAAACAGAGCAGACAATCACACACAAGAACACAGGTCATAAGGTGGAAACCCAATGTGGGTGAAAACCACCTGCTGCAATTCGTCTCTATCTTCCTTTAATAAGAAACTTATTTTTACAATATTTCTATATTGGTGCAGTGTTATACCACTACACAAGCTTCTACCTATAAAAGGCTACAACCTTCTCTTTTCTTCTAGGGACCACGTTTCATAAATTTTCAGACTGGATCCATCAATAGCATCAATCAAATATCAAAATATATGTGCATCAATCAATCTTCCTTACACTAACCAAATATGAATCAAACAATCACTTCTCTAAATGTTGTAACCATAATACAATAACAGTGCCAGAGCCCAAACCAGAACCCAGAACACTGCAATCAGTAAACAGAAGTAGCTAAAACATATTTTACGAGACATACGCTACTTCGATGTGTCAAACCTACGTGCATACGTTGCTATATGAAGGCAAACCTGCGTATACGCTGTTTTGACTTGCCGAACCAGCGTGTATACGTTCTTTTGCTATATTGATTCTACGTACAGATCTGTAAACAATGATTTACCCTTTTCAACCATCCAGACATTAGTTATACCCAGATCATCATATTTACAGATTATGACATGTGTCAATTATTAAGATAAAATATCAAAAACCACACAAAATACTTCTCTTCAAGCCTTAAGATCTTGACCCATCATTAGAACTTATCCTTCTTCAAGTGCTTAGGTTCCTCCTTGATTCAGATCCAACTATGCACCATAACTCAATCACCAGTATTCTAGATCTTGCTCTTCATTAGATATTCAATACTTGAGTGCTTTTGCCTAATGATCTTCTCCTCCTTTTATAGTCCTAGACCTTACTCAATACCATGGACCATAACCACTTAGAGCCAATACCGTGGACAGAATACCTGGGGTCAATACTTTAGATCAAATACCATGGATCAATGCTGAAATTCCATGGATCAAATACCATGGTCCAAAATTGAATTTTCCAACATGTACGCGCCTTGTCTTACATGAAAGTGTGTGTATACGCATACGCACATTTTGGTCATCTAACCCACGTGTATATGTGGCTTGGTTAAGGGTAACCTGCGTATGTCTCTTTTTCCTTCATTCTGGGAGCCTGAACTGTGATCTGTCATCTAAGTGAGTTGCCATCAAGGAAAACACCTGTCTCATAGCACTAAACCTGTGTCATAATGCCAATAGATATATCCCCTACAACCTCTTCTCCTTGTCTCATTCGAGTTTCTTCCCTTAATTAGCCAAAATTTATATGATTTTCTCTCAAAAACCTGCAATTAATACACATTAGTCCACTAGGCATAATATCTCACTTTTACTCATCGCATTAAGCAAAATATAATCAAACTATGTAAGAAATTATGAGAAGAGTTGATTTATAAGTTAGGAGGTGTATTAAGGTCCATATAGTTACCCTATGATGAGGCTTATCATCAGCCCGCTACTGAAAGTGTTGCTCATCCTCTGAGCAACTCAATCTATATCCATGTCTTGCAATGCTCTAGTGGCTTCCATGGCATCCCATGCTTTTGTTGTAGTTTCCTCTTCCTGTGCATAGAATCCTACCTTCCTCTCTATCTCCTCCCACTGCTTTCTTTCTTCCTCTTCCTTTCTTCCTTCCAACATTATTAAGAGTAGTGGTGGACTGAGTCTCAAGCCAATCCAATTGAATTTGAGACTTTGGAGAGCTTGCTTGTACATGGGTGTTCTATTTAGTGCTTCTCTCATTCTCTGAGGAGAATGGTACTCTTTTATTTTCAGATTGTAGGGCAAATTGTTCCATCTCCTTTGGCAAGCTTGCATGCTATCATCCCCTAACAACCTGAACATGTCTTCAAAGTGTGTGATTGCTTGCTCTTGGGAAGAGAGGTACCTAAGTTCAAGTTTAGGGTCATTTGCAATCAAGTTGTGGGTGCTCATGACAACCATTGGATTTGATTTCTCAACTCTTATCATGAGGGGTTTTGTCTCTTCTCTTTCCATTACTTTCTTCATCTCTTCAGCCCTTGCCTCCTCATGATTCATCCATTATGCCAAGGTCGTTAAGTGCAAGTCCCCTAGTTTTGAATTAGGGTCCCACACATTTAGATCTCTCAAGGCCAAGTTATGTAGGTAAAACTCAGACATTTTAGCTCTATCCTCCAAGGTTCTTTGATAACTGAGATCAATGAATTGTTTGTAGTCTTGGAAGGGAATAATGCCTCTCTATGCTAAAGTCTTGATTTCGAACTCTAGCCACTATTCCTTAAGATACAATGCATAGGACTTTGTTGACATCATACATTGGATTGCCTCTAACGATAGACCGGACATGGATGCCAATTCACTTTCTCTTTCCTGTAAATGTCCCCTTAAACATGCATTCTCTACTCCCAATTGAGATTTCATCATCGCCTCTCTATCCCTTAGGCTTCTCAATTCTCTGCCCATCTCCTTTACTTTCTCCTCCATGTGGCCTATGTCCTCCACTCCTTTAGGTTTAGCAATTTTCATCCACTTATGTGTTCTTTCCCTTTCTTTCTCAAGCTCAAATAATAAGGGGATAGCAAATTTTTGTGGAATGATCCTACCCCCTTCAATGAACCTGTAGTAAGAGTCAAGGTTGGCTTGAGGACTAGGTTCCCTTAGTTCTCGATCCTCCTTCTTTGTTTCTTGTTGCATGATCCCTTCTTTGTCCATTTTCTGAGTTTCTTGTAGGTTTAGCAAAGTTTCCTATAGGATATGGCCTCTACTTCCTGTAGGTTCTTTTGTGTCTCTTGTAGGAGCCTGTTTCCTTTGGATGAGGCAGATCTAGTGACAGGCCTCCTAATATAAGTGATGGGAGATTTGGGAGAGGCTTATCCCGATGATCCTTCCCCTTGATTTTTCACAAGAGGAGCTATCTTTTCTTATTGTTTTGGTGAGTCTTCAATGACAATAACAAATTTGGTGGATGTTTGAGGTTTCCCTAGCCTGATCCTTGTACTTTTTATTGTCGTAAAATACAATGGGGTTTGTCTCTATCTCTTCCCTTTTTGTTTGATAGGGGTACTTAGGGCAGTGAGGGAAGCTGTTGCCTCTTTCTCAGTGGGTTCTGGAGATACCCTTGGTGATTCCTCCTCTTCTTTTCATTACATTGTAGATCTCTGTTCTTCATTGTCTTTTTTTTCCTCTTTCCAATTTTCCTTCTCATCCTTGTCTTTCTCTTATTTGTCTCCCTCCAGTTCCTCACTTTGTTCATCAGTTTCTTCCTTTGCATCTTCTTCTTTATCTTCAACACTTTCCTTCTCCTTTTCTTCCTCTTCTTCCTCCTTTGTTTTCTCTTCATCTCTCTCTATTTCTTCTTCATCCCTCTCTATTTCTTCTTCACCCCTTTCATTGGCAGTGGAGATTTTATCATATTCAAGGGATTTTATGTCTTCCTGTGTCTGCATGTCTTTGAAAGTTTTCCATGTAATAGGGAGTCTTAGGTTTTGGAGGGAATTTTCTAGGATAAGTTTAATTAACCCATGATGGGCTAGCTATTGATGGTTTCCTCCCTGCACCTTAATTGTCATATCTATCATTGATTGAAGAATAAATTAGGGTATGCTTAGTCTGTTTTAAGGAGGTGTGTCTCCTCCAAACCTCAGCTCTTGGAGAAGCGTGAAATGGTACCCATATACCACACTGTACCTACCTTCACATGATATATACTTAATGAGGTGGTAGTTAATTTCATTCCACGGATATGGTGGATTTTCTCTTTTAAGCACATTTTTGTCTTCCATTGCCTCCTCTCCTTCCAAAAAGAACTTCTTCTTTGCAATTTGGATATTACCCTTATCTTCCTTTCTCCAAGGAAACCCTAAAGGAAGTGTTGTGATTCTGCATATGACTTCAAGGGTGAGTTCAACAGAGAGGCCTTTCACCACAGTAGTGGCATGGGTCCTACTTAGTGGCGAGTGATAAAAAGGTGTCTTTTTAACTCCTAATTACCTTCACATTAATTGTCAACCCAGGGACAACTTTTTATTTCAAGAGTTTACTCAGTCTGAGGCAGCTATTTACTCAAGAGTAATGTTTTGCAATATAGTTCTTCAAAGTAAATGGATGCTTGAAAAAGAAATCTAACAACAACATAAACTTAAATACTCTAAAATCCAACTATTCACTCAGCAAACATCAATTGAGGATACAATAGCAATAATTCATTCCTCTAGAGATTGATGAAATTGAAATCAAACTGGAACAAGACAACCAATCTGAGAACACAGAAGCAATAACCAATGTTCTCTACAGTTGATAGTCTTGCTTTAAAGAAATTAAAAAGAAATAGAAATTGAACTAAAGCTGCTATTGAAAGTAAATTAGGAAAACTCTTTAAAAGCAAACTATTGCAACTAATCAACAGAAATGAACAACAAAGTAATTGGGTAGCAAACTGTAATTAAAGGAATCTGAACAGCAAACTCTAATTAATGGAAATGAACAACAACAAAGCCAAATTAATAGCAATCTTTACTCTAAGAATAAATCAGACAGCACACAGAAAGAAAACAACATTGATTAATGATGGAATATGAAACAACGCTGGAAAGTCAAATATAAATACACAATCACTTAACACACGACACACCTTAATAGTAATCTGATCTTGGTACCACAAATATCAATCTCAATTATAAACAAGAACGATTGTATTTTGTAATGGAAAAACAACGTCAATAGATTCAACAATCGTAAGGAAATATAATCTCTAAGATGAATTCAGTAATACCACTGGATAAGTGTTACAACACAGACACTCTGTAATAAAACAACAATAACATTCTGTAAGGATCAGCAACGTTATATCAATGATTAAAAGAATAGCAATGCGTTTCAAAGTCGATATGATGTTTCTGTCTCAGAGAATGAGATTACTCGATAGATCAAATGTAACAAAGTTGTGATGTAAACTAATAGAACATACCAGATTACCGAATAAAGCTGATAAGAAAAACCACGCATGAAATACAAATATAATATACAGCAGCAGCACAATCCACCAGAGGCTAGGCCCTTAGACACCACAGATGCTGCTGGGCTACTTCATATAAGGAAAATGAACATCAATTCCCAAATCAAGTATTAATCATTAAACTGTGAATTCATTACAGCAGCTAAAGATTTGAGAATTAAAGCATGAAACAATCCCTTCTTCCTCCTATCCTATCATGAATTCTTAATTCTGTATCCTTAATTCTCCATCATTTTTCCATCCCTCAATTCATCATCCGAATCCCCATCTCTGATCTTTGTTCTGATTTAAATACAAAGAGAGCAGAGAGTGGTTACAACTGTGATTATTACAATATGATCATTATTACAAAATTGGATTGTTTCCAACTAATTGATCAACAAGAAAATATATTTCCATCTATCTTTCAACAAGAGCAAGGTGAATTTGGCTTTGCAGCTGAGATTTGGAGGACGGTCGCAACAATAAATCTGAAAAAATTGTGCTCAAAGAACCATGTGTTTCTCTCAATACAAGCTGAATTTGGGCAAACCGTTCCTTTCTAAAGTTAATTGGGTCTGTTCTGGACAAAACCCATGTTCTGGATTTTCTAAATTCTTCTTCATTTGCCCAAAATCTCAACCGCAAAACTCTCACTTCTTATTCCAGCGCATTTCTGAGATTGCACTTTTAATGATCAAATCTTCAATCTGGAAATTATCTTGGAGGCTAAAAATGGTGAATAATGTTCCAACCAATTTATTAAAACTATCATTGATAAAATCATGCATAATCATCAATTTATTAGAAATAAAGGAGAATAAATAATATTTTTACATAAGAGCATAAATCATTGTAAAATAGAATTATATGATAAATTATGATAAATGACGTGATGAATAATGGTAGAAATGGGTGGAATAAGCATTCAAAAGTGACAATAATAATGGAATATTAGCAACCCAACATACCCCCACACTCAATATGTTGCATGTCCTCATGCAACCCAAAGACAAAACCTAAGTGTTAAACAAGCAATAAAAAAATTTGTTCATCTCAGCTCATGAAATGGATAGAACAAATGAATTCTCCCTTAATTAATGAATATTCAATTTTAGCAATCTTGATGAAGGCATAACAATTTTTACATTGACGTTCAAGTTATGTGCATATGAAGCTACAGCAAAATATGATATAAGTAATAACAAACTTTATTAACCATTTTCTCAAAAACTACAAACCAGATTTTGTTGAAATGTGGCAAGTAAATTTATAATATGTGAATGTCTCTATGATCCAAAAATCAGATCGTTTTGATGCACAGATCATGAGATATAAACAAAATGGTTGTAGGTGATAGTGCATGATTTCTGAAATTTTATGAACCAATATAACTTGAAATTATCTGGGTTTGTGTATTTTAATGATACATCTATGTTTTCCAGAAATCACAAAAATTGAGTTCATAGTTTTAAAACTATTATGGAAATCAATTTATGCACTGTGTAAA
The DNA here is from genome assembly GCA_000404065.3 of Pinus taeda. NCBI lineage: Eukaryota > Viridiplantae > Streptophyta > Pinopsida > Pinales > Pinaceae > Pinus > Pinus taeda. The sequence goes on along the minus strand of APFE031195978.1, from coordinate 150,834 downwards.
AATGAAATTGTATGCCTTAAATGAGAAAGAAAATGGAAAACGTCCATCATGCGTAGCAATTCCTCCCCCTCTCTGAAGAATTAGCATGCTCTCATGCGATGCTAGAAAACAAATAGTGGTGGTTGCTACGATCTGTTGAATTCTATGCCTGGTGTAAAACAACATGGAATAAGGGAGGTGTTGAGAATGAATAAGAATATCAATAGATGATAAAGAATATGAATGGTCATAAGAAAGAAATGAATGAAAGCAATATTCCCCCAAATTGAAAGATAATATGCCGCTGAAAAATGGGAAGTGGTAAAGATGTGGAAGGAAGGATGATAAATAATGCTCAATGGATTTTCATGAAATTCTCCTAAATTCGTAATAAATCAGAAAATTATGCTATTTTACCTCAAGTTTTACCTCCAAAAGGAAAAATGTGGAATGACATATATGTACTGGCATTTGTTGAAGCTGACGTAGACAGAGTTGGTGCTGAAAGTGATGCAAAAGGTGAAATCCAGGCAAGCACATCATGTTTGAAGAATTGTTCACGTTCGCGAGTTGTTTGAGCCTCTTCTGTTAGTTGCAATAGTGTGGTCATGATGCGATTAAAGTTTCCCCCCATACTTGTTGTTCTCCTGTAAACAAAGCACTATTTTGCATACAATGTTCTTGAATCCATAGTGTTAGTTTTGAATAGCAAGAGATAAGATGCATGCAAAAATTTCAATCAGAAAAACTTTTTGTATACATGCAATACTAATATTTTATCAAATCAACAAGTGATGGCAGAGTGCAGTAATCATATCGCATGCAATCCCATAATGCATAGATTCCCCCTCCCTAATTGGAAAAGGAATTCCATGACCATAAAGCATATGAGAGGTGTTGTGCTAACGGCAAGACAAAGAAATGAACAATACGACAGTGAATGAAGCAGAGTACACATATCAATGATAGGGCGGCAAGAGTCATGGTTATAATGAGAGCAGAGTGTGTAAAGATAGTTATGAATAAAAGAGAGGATGCTTTGGATTGATGATAAGTTATGAAAAAGAGAAAAATGACAACAATATGCCAAAAAGATGTTTTGCTGATGGTGTTCTAGCTGAAAAATGATGTGATTGATCAGAAAATAATTTCTCATGCGTAAAGGTTCAAAATAGGGAAAAAAATTAAGGAAATAACTTCTCTGATAAAAAGAAAAAATAAGAAAAGGGTATTATAGTAATAATTGATGATAAGATATAACTTCAATACCATAAGCAGAGCCTCTGCTACCAGTAGGCGTCCATAGCCTCGACAGGGTTGCTTTTTAACCCATATGAGCCAGGATCCTCAATTTATAACTAGAGTTTCAGTGATGTTCTACAGAAGATATCAGTGTGCTGGCGTGGTAACCAGATAACCACACTGCCATTCACTGGGATGTAGCAAAAGTGATCAGGCTGGCTCGTGATGAGACTTCCTGTTCCAAGGATAATTTGGCTATCCAATGGATCATAACCCTGGTGTGGTGGCCATAATGGGAATGTCACTTTGTTACAGACTTATGAACATGGTAGGCTGGCTCGTAATGAGACCCCCTATCCTCCATCTACGAACAAAATTTTGTTGTTATTACACATTTTTATTATAAAAAGAGGGAGGCTCAATACTCCTTACGAGCATGGATGGTGGAAGAAGTTGAACATGTAAATAGAAAAAAAATATACCCATAATCTTATGTATTACAGATAGAGAAGATTATAACCAGGAAGGGTGGAACCAACATGGTATTAAAATGATCAATCAATATCATGTTCAACAGAAAACAATGCAGTAACCTCATAAAAGTAGTGTACTTCATGCCATGAAAGAGAATTAGTAAAATATGGTTGAGACGAATTAGGAATAATCCCACAAGAGGAAGAAATGATTGCTCTCGAAAATATTCCCAAAATGTTGTTTTTTTTAAAGAACAACAAAAACACTCAAAAAAATGTTGTTCTTTGTAGGGAACAACAAAGAAAATGCATGCCAAAAAGAAAAAATACACATGAAAAGGTGTTGTTCCCTATAGAGAACAACGAAAAAATACATGTGAAAAAGTATTGTTCTTTAAGAGGATAAAAAAATGTGAAAATGTTGTTCCTTTGAAAAGGAACAGCAAAAATGTGAAAGTGTTGTTCCATTTTGAAAAGGAACAACAAAACATGAAAGTGCAGAAGTGTTGTTCCATTTCGAAAAGGAACAGTAAAACGTGGAAGTGCAGAAGCGTTGTTCCATTTCGAAAAGGAACAGCAAAACGTGAAAGTGCAGAAGCACTGTTCCATTTCGAAAAGGAACAGCAAAACGTGAAAGTGCAGAAGCGCTATCCCATTCGAAAAGGAACAGCAAAACGTGAAAGTGCAGAAGTGTTGTTCCCATTCGAAAAGGAACAGCAAAACGTGAAAGTGCAGAAGTGTTGTTCCATTTCGAAAAGGAACAGCAAAACGTGAAAGTGTAGAAGTGTTGTTCCCATTCGAAAAGGAACAGCAAAACGTGAAAGTGTAGAAGTGTTGTTCCATTTCGAAAAGGAACAGCAAAACATGAAAGTGCAGAAGCGTTGTTCCATTTCGAAAAGGAAAAGCAAAATGTGAAAGTGCAGAAGTGTTGTTCCATTCTAAAAGGAACAGCAAAATGTGAAAGTGTAGAAGTGATATTCCATTCGAAAAGGAACAGCAAAACGTGAAAGTGCAGAAGTGTTGTTCCATTCAAAAAGGAACAACAAAATGTGAAAGTGCATAAGTATTGTTCTATTCGAAAAGGAACAACAAAACGTGAAAGTGCAGAAGTGTTGTACCATTTCGAAAAGGAACAACAAAACGTGAAAAAAGAACAGCAAAATGAAAGTGAAAAATGAACCACTGACACAAAAGGTGTTGTTCTTTTGAAAAAGGAATAGCAAAATGAAAATGATGTCCCTTTGGAAAAGGAACAGCAGAAACAACAAAAGTGCATACTAATGCTGTCCCTTTAGAAAAGGAACAACAAAATGCACAAGCATAAAATGCAAGCACGCAAAGAGTGAATTAGTTGTTCATTGTATTGATGATGAGGGTGGGCTACAGTTTGAATGAAGCAATACCTAAAATACAAAATATAAGAGAGATTAGAAAAGAAACAACATTTTATTTAAAAATGATATTTAAATAAATAAATTAAATTACAACAGCTATGATATTATGTAAAAAAATGATCTATTTGAAAAATGTTTTGGCAACAGTGACAAGACATGAATCTTCAAATGGAAATCAATTCTTCATTTCTTCTATTATGAATCCATTGGGTAATGAGTTGGATGAAATTCCTTTGTTTTATTAAAATTTATTTCAAAAAACACTCGTCCATAAATTGACCTTCTTTATTTTCCCAAGACCTACAAAAAATGAGTATCTACCTACAATAAAACATTAAATCATGGAGAAAGAGAGGTGCGCGGGCTCTCCTAATCTAATAATTATGCAAAAAAACTAACAAGTATTTACTTTGTAGAATAAATCCACGGAGAAAATAACAAAGTAAAATTTATTTATTACCTGCGGGAGAGCAGTGGCCAATCATGCTAACCTGCAGTGTTTTAATCACAACTTCTTTGTTTTTTGTCGAAATTTAGTGATTCCAAAGCCAACTGAGAGCCAATTCAAATTTTTATCTCCAGTAGAAATAGGTTTTAAAGATTCAATTATATGATATGGAAATTTTAGTTAGAACACCCTGCATAATAGAGTCATTTTCGATTATCCGGCTTAGACCAACAATTGATATTTCAAGCATAACTTTTTCGTTTGATGTCAAATTCGAATGATTCAAATTGGAAATTAAAGTAGATTCATGTATTTATCTCTAATAGAAACATGTTTTGAAAACAAGAAGAATTTATAGGTCAAATACTGTAAAGAACGGCCGGAAAGACAAAGTTTTAAGAGTGCTGATTTACGATAGACAGTCAGTATTTGGGTCATAACTTCTCCATACGATATCAAAAATGAGTGATTCCAATTGAATTGGAAACTATATTCATAGGGGAATCTACCATAGAAACTTGTTTTAAAAATTCATTCATTTAGGCCTCCAAAAACTGATTTTCCAAACTTTGTTCCTAAGCTTCCCGCTAGACATCTGGTCAATGTTTTGGTTCTAACTTTTTTGTTTCAAATAAAAATTGAGTGATTCAAATTGGGTTGGAAAGTAGACATCAAGGGCTACTTAGGATAGAAACATGTTTTAAAAATATTCTCTTTTGATCCCTCAAAACATGATTGTCCCGAATATTTTTGCAGAAATTCCATCAAGCCCACAAGCCAAAAAAATATGATATTGAAGCATTCTTTCAAATTGGTGATAAAAGTGAATATGAGTGTTTGTAGAACTATTATTTCCATTATAATTCATCTGCATACACAAATGAATTAAAAAATTATCACGAATGTTGATTTGCATAGCATGTTGCAACAAAAAACAATTAGTTTTACATATAAATAAAAAAATGCATTTATTTATTCCCTTATTTATTTTATTTTCTACATTAACCTATTTTGATTTGAAAAATGAATATGACTATGTATATGAATACTTCCAGTGGATCCATTTTCGAAATAAGGCTTCACGTATACACATACCCAAATTTGAAAAATGCATATTAATGAAAATTAGGGTATGAGAAGCCAACTTCCCTTGAAAAATGGTATCAAAAATTGTTGAAGCATAGAGTGATGTTGCAAACAAATGATGGAGTGAAACCAATCTTTAATGTATCCATTACTTTCTTGATTTCTCATATCCATCAGATCATGAAGTTCTTGAGCTTTTAAAATAGCTTGTTGATACATACTATAAGAAACCTCAATTTCTTCCATAGCTTCTACAATTTTCGAATTTGAAACATTCTGAATCTCATTGCAAGTTTTTTCTAATGGCACATGTGAGATAGAATGGGTGGGAATGGTGGGTAAATTTGGTAGTTCAACATTGTAAGCATGTTGCACTGGTTTATTGTGGTGAGGGTGTGGAATTAGTTGAGTAGGAAAATGTGTAAGGAATGGAGCATTGTGATAATGTGGTTGGTTGGGTTGAGTGGATAAATTTGATATGCAAGCAGGATGTTGTGGAAGAGCTGGTGGAGAATATGGAGAATGTGCTTGTGCTACAAGATGAGGAGAGTAGTCATGCAATCATAAGGTGAACCATGCCAAACTTGTAGATAAGATTGGTGGTTATATTGAAATTGACATGGCTGCCCTAGAACATGAGTATTCCATAATGGATTATGCAAGTAAGAGAATGGAGAAGAGTGTTTTGAACCATACCTGTAGGCCATGATTTCCATGGTTTTGACCTTGTTGCAGCTTCCTCGCCTCTTTGATATGATACTTCCATCCTAGATAAGGAAGAGTAACCATCTATGGTATGCTCCTTTCGATCATGAGTGAAAAACACTTCATCAAATTATTGATTTTTATGAACCTGCAAGGCATCCAATTTTGAACATAGAGAGGTAATAAAATCAACTTTAAAATGTTCAAGTAAATCATTGATTTCAGCTCTTATGTCTCCTATTCTTATAGCAGATTTGGAAAAGAAAGAACAAACATCTCTAGAATTCTTACCAGCCTTGGAGATTCCTCTTGAATACCTTATGCACAACTCACAAACATCATCATATGATAATTTAAAAACATCACCTTTTCCTATCAGATTTAAGGGTTCTAAAAATTTATCTTTGATTCCTTTAAGAAGGAGTGTTTTTAAAATCTCTTTTTCCAAATGCTTATGTTTTGATTTTTGAAGGTTATAATGAAATCGATCTACATAGTCCTCCAAGCTTTCATCTTCCCCTTGTTTCATACCAAAAATATCTTCATTGGATTTGCAATAGTCTTCGTACTTCTTCAAGAATATGTTCTTCATGTCCTCCCATAATTGGATGCAATTCCAACCTAGGCTCATGAACCATCGGAGAGCTGCTCCTTTTAGAGTAAGAGGAAACACTTTCAATCTTTGATCATTAGTACAATAACCATATCCTCTACAAAGTATTTCAAACTCAAACAAAAATTTATGTGGATCTTCATTTGCTAAACCATGAAAATTTGGTAAAGATGGGGGAATTATATCCATTTGTGTCACTCCTCCTAGATCTTTGATAGGAAATTCAAAAGTAGAAATGTGAGCCATTTCTTACCATAGTATAAAATGCTCTTCATGTGTTTCTTCGAGGCTCCTTATTCAAATGTTCCTGTCAATTGGTTAGTGAAATGGGTGGTACTTACATCACCACTTGCGTGAGATCATGTGATTCATTTTTAAAAAATTTCTATCTTTTTCCTAATATTCACACAAAAATTCAAACATCTAGTTCTACCCTAGGTTCTTTAACAGTCCTGCTGGAAAGCGGACGGGGAAGAAGGGATTTTACATGCTCCGTACGCAGGTTCTTACCTTCTGTTTTTAAGATCCAACTCTTCCCTAGCAGGCACTCATCAGATTCACACTACTCTTTAGAAATAGCTACACTCTCCCCAGCAACGGCGCCAAAATGTGGAGTGATAAAAAGGGTCTTTTTAACACCTAATTACCTCACATTAATTATCAACCCAGAGACGACTTTTTATTTCAAGAGTGTACTCAGTCTGAGGCGGCTATTTACTCAAGATTAATGTTTAGTAGTACAGCGTTCAGAAAACACAAGGGTAGACGGATGCCAAACTTAAATTACTTCAAAAGGATAAAATCACACAAGGCAGCTTATCAGTCAAGGGTGCGGAAGCGATAAACCATCCCTCTAGAAACTGATGGAAAGGAAATTAGAGCATGGACCATAGGTCTGGGAGCTAGGCAGCGACTGCTGAGGCTCACTACAACCTTAGACCTTCTCTCACACCAAAGCAACAAATGCAAGTAAATGGAACGACAGAAAGTAAAATAGAACAACAAATAGGAAATGGAACAACAAGTCTAAAATGGAACGGCTGTAAATGGAACAGCAAACTAGAATTAAAGGAAATGAACAACAGCAAAGCCAAATTAATAGAAATCTTTACTCTAAGAATAAATTGGACAGCACACAGAAATAGAACAACATTGATTAATGATAGGATATGAAACAATGTTGGAAAGAAAAACAATAACTTAACACATGGCACACCTCAATAGTAATCTGATCTTGGTAATTCAATTGTCAGTCTTAGTTACAAATAATACGACTGTCTTTTAGCACGGAGCAACAACGTTCATAGATTCAACAATCGCAAGGAAATATAATTCTAAGATGAATTCAATAATACCAATGGTCAAATGTTACAACACAACCATTCCATAATTAAATCGCAATGGTATCCGGTAAAAACCATTTATACCAGCAATTAAAGAAACAGCAATGCGCTGCAAAGTCAATATGATATTTCTGTCTAAGAAAACGATATCACTTAGCAGATCAAACGTAACAGAGCTGTGTTGTAAAATAATAAAACAAATCAGATTACCGAATCACGCTGATGAGCAAACCACGCATAAACCAAAGAAGATAATATACAACAGCAATTGTAAAGATATGATACACAACAGCAACAGCGTACTCCACCAGAGGCTAGGCCCTTAGCCGCCAGCGGACGCTGCTGGGTTACTTCAGAAGGAAAAGAGTGAACAACAACGCCCAAATTATGTATTAATCATTAAATGGTGAAATCATTACAATAGTTGAAAGCTTGTGGACTTACAGCAT